>BLKM01010629.1:0-10468 GCA_013340265.1 Coptotermes formosanus
CTCAATTTTTAAAACGCCGACTCTGACTCCTCAATTTTTAAAACTCCAACTCTGACTGCTCAATTTTTAAAACTCCGACTCTGACTCCTCAATTTTTAAAACTCCGGCTCGGCTCCTTTGCAAAAGCTCAATATGTATTAATAACGGTAAACCTATAAGACGTTTCATCACCACCACGTGAATCATCAGGCTACTGTTTAGACTTACAACTTATATTTAAGTATACGTCTAATGGTTACTGTAGCTATCAGGGCTCTGGAGTTGGAGTATCTAGTTAAGATTTTCGACTGAGATCGGAGTCGGAGTCGGTACATTTTTACCGACGGAGTCGGTACATTTTTACCGACTCCGACTCCAGCTCCAACTCTACAGCCCTGGGTACAATTGTTCCTTCCTATACCACGAAAGCGTGTAGTGGAATGGAAGTATGGCTCCACTCAGGGCTAAACAAATCCCGGTCGCCAGATCACCGTGGCGACTAAAATTTTTTACGGTGGCGCCCTAATGTCTGTGGAACGTGCTTCATCTCAGCCTTCAGGGGCCAACAGTTTTTGGGTGGCTCATAGATTTCTTGAAGATTTGTAGATCCCTGGCTCCAATGATTCTTAACCTCAGCACTAGACGGAAGTGAGTCGTCAGTTTCACGCTTCGGCTGCTTTACCCCCGTGGCATGAGTTCCTGGCACCCGTGGAACAGAAGGCTGGGTGCAGTGCCGCACTACAGCATTGCCATCTGTGGCCTGTCTCACTCTATCATATTTTTCCACATTATCTTATAAACGGCACGATTTTTGGGAACAAATTACTGAACATAAAATGTGTGTTTTGATTTTCTCTACAATTTTTGCATGAAACATTTCTCATTCTAAGAAAAGCTTAGCGAGGTATTTTCATAGATGCACACATGTCTTCATGTAAAGTAGGCCTGCCCGTTATTCTCTTCAGATGACAATGAAACTTGAATTTCTCGACAGATTTTCGAAAAATACTCAAACATCCAACTTCATGAACATCCGTCATGTAGGAGCCGAGTTGTTCCATGCGGAGGGACGGACAGACAGACAGACATAACAAAGCTAAGAGTCGCTTTTTGTAATGTTGCGAACGCGCCTAAAAACAGTGGATCTACACATAATGAATAGTTCATAGACCTTTTATTGACACCTGCCACATCTTTCAGTATAATTTGCACATTTGTAGCACACTGAAGCTAAAACTGCATTTACTTTTATTCCTTCCGTCATAGATATTTTGTGTAGAAAATAATTAAAATGCCTATTAGCTGAAATAGTGGTGGAAAATGCGTGCTGTTGGTAACACCTTCAATTCTCTTTGCAGGTGTTCCATGTGTGTGCTTTCACAGACGATGGTCTTATCATGAAGAGTTTTCTGTGTCCAGAATCGACACTGTTTGACCAAACAATTCTGAAGTGTAACTGGTGGTTCTATGTGGACTGCAAGGCCTCCAAGAAGCTCTATGACAGTAATATACCCATCTCCAAAAGTTACCAACTTATGAAGGCTTTGGCATTCTTTTCGGCATACAACAAGAGCTAAAGTCGCAGTCAACAAAGATAAATGTAATTGCTCAATGAACTGCTTTACGCTTAATTGGATCGTATTACAGGCCGCACGTAAGTGCAGGTTGTTTCACAGAAATTGAATTACACAAAACCAATAACTGTGGCCAAGAAAGCAGGAACTGGTAGAAGTTAAGTATTTTGCATGACTGTGCCATCTATTGATATAATCAGTTTACTTGAATGCAAGCCCTTTTCCTTCCTTTCAATGTCTAGAAGAATTCATTGGACATTACGCTCGTTTACATTTGAACTGACACTGAAGAATGTCAGTGAAGTATTTTAAGTTACTTTGTATCAGTATTTATTTGTTGTATTTAGAAACGATTCAATAAGTGTGGTACAGCTGATGTGTGGTATATAGAAGTTATTTCTTCTTCTACACTTTAAATTTGGAATTACCATTTTATTCAGGACATACAATACATATTAGCCAGACTGGGGAATGGCAAGCCTGCACATAGCTGAATTGGGCTCGTGAGCTAAACTTGGACACTGGAAGGGAAAGGGTGAATGTGAAAAGTTGCACTATATCCCATTAACTCAAAAACAAAGCATACTTATGTAAATGAGTAAAGATATTTTAAAAAAAAAGGCCATCTCTTAACAGTGCCTTGTTCGTGTTTTTCTGCAGTTTTAGAAATCCCTTACACTTTGACCAGCAAAGTACCAGGTCAAAGATGAATCCCCTACCTGAAAGGAGTGTTATGATGTGCTGCCTGCTCAGGGCTATTGCACATTTTAAGGGAAAGTGGTAGATGAGCAGTGATGAGTGATAGACTGATGGTAATGGTGGAAAGTGGGGAGAAAAAAAATTTGTTCCTGTCCATCTGCTATGAATATCACATAAAATTACTTGATATTGAACACAAAGAAGCCAGCATGTAACGACTGTGCTACCATATGGCCAACTGTAGTTTCACTGGGAAGAAGAGCAAAGAATGTGAGATTTGAGGTTCTCACAACACTATTTCTGAGGATTCCAGTCTTCTGGGATGTGGTACTGTGCCATCAGGTGAGTGGTTCCCAACATTTTGAAGGGACATGGTGCCTTCATCGTCATGTGTCAAGCAGTCGACCAATAACACAGCATCACATTCCAAAATATGTGAATCCTAAAAAGAAACTGCATATACTGCTTTATAAATGATTATCCCTTGCTCACCAGATTTACCAAATTTTCATACAAAAACTCATACTCCCTGTGTCACACCAGATATTTCACAGGGAAACAGTCCAAGTGCAGTCCTGGTATATTCCCTCAAGATACTTCAAATCTTTATACAGTTCCATGTGCAAAGGCATGGGTGTGCCTGAAAGCTTGTGTGTTAGGAATTGTCTGTGCATCCTCAGTTGGTTTATATTCCTTGTAGTCATAGGTTTCAGAGGCTTAATGGTAAACTAGGTACACTAAGCAGGGTTCTGCCACTTGTCAATGTATGAAATATTTGACATGCGGCCAGGGGGATATAAAAGAGCAGCGTCTAGTTATTGACACAAAAAATAAGAGGATAAGATTATTCATTAGAGGGCATGTGATGAGAGATGCCTTCATGTTACCTATTCATCAGACTGGAGACCTCTCATGTCTCAGTGACTGACAGAAACCTGTATCTCATACATTGTCCCACCACCACCACCACCACCACCACAATAACAGTTTCGGCAATCAAGCACAGACAAACTCATGCCAATTTAAAACAATGTGCACTCTGTTTTCAAGACGTCTCTTTGCATACTGACCCTTCTGTCCCTTCTTCCATACCCTCTTCCTTTGTCCCTTCTTTCCTCAATACATATTTTCTTTTCCATACCTCCTTTCTTTCTACCTTCCTTTGTTTATTTTACCTCCATCTGTTTATGTTTTCTTCCCCTGTTCCCTTCTCCCATTCCTGTGTTGCTGTTCTCCCTTTCTTTTCACTCCAATTTTTTTCTTTTCTTCTTCTGATCTTCCCCTATTCCTCTCTCTGTTTCTTACCCTCCTCCCTCCTTTCACTCTGACATGCAACTTTCTTGTTTTTATTCCTAGCCTAATATCTTACAATTCTGGATTTCAATTCTGTGTCTTCATGTCAAATATTGGTTGCTGTAAGGTAGTGAAAAATACCTTTCATCAAAATATTCTTGCAGATGGCCAATGGGTATCATTTTATAATGGCTTAAATGTGGTGAGTTTGTGAACAGTTTTGTTATAGTTTCTTCGTTGTTTCTATTTTAATTTATTTCCTATTTACTTTGTTATTCATTACTGGCAATTTCAAGATGGTCAATAATCTTAAACAGATATCAAATTCCAGGGTCCTGTGAAATCCATCTGACTTAGGACGTCCTTTATGAACAATGACTGCATATTCAATCACTAATCGTGACAGGAGAGTACAGGTTACTATTCCAAAAGTGAACAATTTCCTTTTCCAAGTCAAGAAATACATAAATATAAGGAACTGGTCTTGACAACAGAATTGGTTATAAGTTTTAATAATTCAAGTGTTGTAACATAGATAACATTGGAGTGTTTTGCTGGGTGGTAGTTATTTGTCTGTGTGCTTGAACCATGTAAAATGTGTGTGTGTGTGTGTGTGTGTGTGTGACTCTAATACTGTACATGTGGGTATCTTGACTGGAACACTGATGACAATAATTATAATATTACCCATGTTGCAAGTGATGTAATATATGGACATTTGTGCAATAAAATGCATCCCTCTAATGCTAACATTCCACAAACCAGTAAAATTCAGTATAGTGTAGTTACCCAAAAATAGGATTAGAATGTTTCCCTAATTTGTCATCTGAAGAATGGGAGATCACCTCACAATTGCACATTAAGTTAAACATCTTCTCTATATGTATTTTCCTGAAAAATTACAGCTGTGAAGAACATGGTTGAGTGACCAAGGACATGAGAACGATAATGGTAATGGACAGGAGACCAGCCAGGAGATGTCAAGAAACTCGCACATACGGACACCATCATTCAGTGGGACGCTAGCCAACACCAGTTATGAAACACGGGTCTACATGCAGTGTGACAGACGAAGCAAAGGCAATGAATTAAGTCACTGAATCGCATTTATAGACAGGGCTGACACACACCTCTAACAGTTGGGTGAAAAATACACAGAAAGCTAACAGACACCTGTAACCTGTGGTGCCACTGGAAAGAGCACATTGGTTGAGTGACCCAGCACGCGAGACTGACATCATGAACGCGAAGGGCACAGAAGGGGCTCAAACAATTTGGGTGTGCAAAGTACATACTACTAAGATTTTTGTTTTGGTAGCATGTGTTTACGCTAAAATAAATTTGAATTTTCCAAATTTTTAGTCTTTGTCACGCTGTAAAACTGCTTCAGAGTAAGAATTAACTGTCTTCAAATTCACCAGTTCCAATTATATTGAAGATAATATACTCTAAGCAGGGGTACAAGCACTTTCTAGGAAATCATGGGAATTTTGAAGTAACCAACATCGAACTAACGAGGTTTTACTGCATATTTTGTTGTTCCAACCCTTTCTGGCTCAATTTTTCACATACAGAGTAGTCTCACGTATTAGCTTGACAAGGAATGCAAAGTTCTCAAGCAATTTATTTATGCAAGAAAAATTTTATGTAGCATCCACCATGTTTATAGCATCCAGCTATTCTTGAAATGAGACCAGCTTACCTTTTATGCCGGTTTTTGATGTAGCCATGCTGATCACATGCTCCATTTTAACGGCTATACACAATGAAAACTGTACACACGTTAGCTTTTTAAATTGAATACAAAAGGTACAAATTTTGCATATAGAATACTCGAGATTATTAAAGTCAAACAGCTACAGTCACCACATGCTCCATTAACCTCATGCTTATGGACGAACATGTCACAACACTGTACCATGCTTTATGAAACGCACAAGTGAAAACTGATGGCAGCACAGTCAGAATGTGACAGTTTTGTGCTGCACTTTTCCATGAATTCAGGTTGATTTGCTTATCTGTACTGTAAAGTTCAACAACACAGTGACCTCCAATCATACAATGTTGTTGCTCATCAATATTGTCACTGTGTTGCCATCATGTGGAGTTACTGAAGTCTTACTTTTTCAGTTGATACGCTATATCAGTAATGTATCCCGATCTATGGGTATTGCAACCTTCCAGTATTAATTATTATATAACAATTTTCCTTATGCACATGCTACCTATGGCCTGTTAAGGAAATTACCCATAAGTATCAAAACACGGAGGCTGTGAGAGGTGTTAATAATAAAAACTCCCTCTGTACAAAATTGTCCCTTCTGTTTCTTGACTTTACAGCATCAATAGTCATATCCTGCTTTATTGTCATGTGCCTCAGATACATCTTCTATAATTTCCATGCTGTCACAGTAAACAGTTTTCTGATGTGACAGCAAGACTGTGTTTTGCACTCCATACTCCACACTTAATACACAAATCATGTCAGATTCTAACTAACTCTACCAATCACTGTCACTGCCTCCATCTTCACAGTCAGTGCCATTATCTTCCTCATGCCGACTCCTGACATCCCCATCCTCTTAGCATCCATTCTACAATAAATCATCAGTCTCACCCACAGCATTGGATACACAACACTTCTTAATACCCTTCAGTCACTTCTGGTGAGATGCACTGTCATGCTGTTATGATCCAAACTGACTAAATACAGTAATACATTTCTATTTCTTTGTTTATAAAATTACTTGAATGCATAAAGAAGGTTCACAGTTTTCTCCACAGATGGTGTTAAGAATTTTAAATACATGTGTTTGGGATTTTTGTGTTCTGTCTGTGCTCTGCTCAGTCTCAGTTCATGGCTATATTTTACGGTTTTTAGCATGTGGATTGGTCCACATTTTCTTTTTTCCCAGTCTTGTAGTTAGTTTTTAATTTTTCTGCAACCATTTTCCTGCTACTACCCTTGGACTAGACCTGTTCTCAGGTGCATATCTTAACAAGTTGACTGTTTCTATGGTGCCCAGTGACTGAGAATAGCTCAATCTAAATGGGTCCACCAGGTTAGGTGCTTCTGTGCCTGAAGACGTCAACACAGCCACCTTTTGAAACACAGTGCTTCTTCAAAAAGTTAATCAACGGACAAAGTCTAAAAACAGATGATTTAGTCAGTGAATTTTAGTCACGCTGTGTTCTCTCTTTTGTCTACACAAGACGATTTGGTGATGCAGGCCTCGGTTTGGCTCCACATGGTCCAGTTCGGTGCTGCATACACAAATTTAATATGACCTCATATTTAAGCACCAAATTTAAGGAGAAAAACTCATCTTGCATTTGAGTAAATATGGTATATATAAAGCGTGATATAACTTACTACATGTTGGAGTAGGTGTTGCAAATGACCCCCTTCAACTCTCATACATACTTCATACCTGGTGAACAGATTATTAAATCCTGTTTTAAAGTTCTTCTCTAGAAATTGTGGGCACTGCATGGCAACTTGAATGGCAGCTGCATGATTCATGCAGCTGCCAGTTTTATCATCACATGTACGAGGTACATTGCATCACTGCAGTCACACAGTCTGGTTTAATCTGCTGTGTGCCAGATGTGTGAAACACAGTGTACCTGAAGTTTGTTTTGTTTGTAAGTATGTAGTAAAGTTTAATGCAGAGGACTTTCACTGTGAAAACCTATATAAGGAAGAAAATTATGAAAAGTGTCATAAGAAATTTAGAAGATGGTTTCCCACTGTTTCAGTTCCTTCAAAATCTATATGGTCTGAGAGTTGAAGGTCATTTCTAACATCTACTGTAACATGATGTAAGCTATATAATATGCATTATATGGGGGATGTAGCCTCAAATTTTGCCATCTCTCTGGGTTCAGATTTCAACTGAACTTCCTGTATGTCTGTATGGAGAGAGAGAAGAAAAATGTGTGTGTAGATCAAAATGTTTTTCACAGTGGTACCATAAGGAAAGTGGTGAGATACAGGCTGTGTGACACTCCAGTAAGCAAAAATACACCTCTGACTAAGGTGCATAACTAACATTCTCATCATCATTCTGCCAAATTGCAGTAATTGGAATAATTTTTGACACACACATTGCATTATTGCTACCAATACCATCCAATCCACTCTTGCATCTTTGATGTTCAGAAGCAGCCACCAGAAAAGAGGAGCTTAGTGAAATCCAACATAAAACACTGTAAAACAATGTGTTGATTTGGGCTTCACACTGGCTGTGGTACGGCATAAAGCACCACTGAGCTTAACTTGACGCTGGACCCATAAGGGTTAACAATGAAACAAAAATACTGGTCTGGTACTTTTTGGATCAAACCATATTCTTGATCTTCAATACTCTTTCCCTTTCTTAATCAATGTTGTTGTTAGTACTGTCACCACTGACAGCATAGGTATTCTGAACATACAGTGAACTCTCTCTTAACCAGTGCTCTGGTTTAACACTGTCATTGGGGAAGAAAAGAAAATCATTACTTCAAATCTGGGTTCTTCTACATTTAGTTTCCTAATACACCAGCATTCTAAAATTTAAATGAAGACAGAGTAAAAACCAAGACCCAAAGTGATGACTCGTTCTCAACAAGTTTTATAAATACAGTAAACACAAGTATGGTATGTATTTAAACAAAATAAAAATTACAGCAAACATAATCATTCATGCCAGTAAACCTTTATAAAGTGCCTATATAAAATGATGTGTGGTGTCACTGCATATGTGTACCACATCTGTTGAAATCCTAGTTTTCTTGACTCTTGGAAAATTCATCTAAATTTTCTTCTGTTTCAGGGCTATCAATTTAATTTATTTCGTCGCTTCTTTGTGCTTTCCTGGAAAGAACAGCAATAATTAAAGAAACTATATGTTAAATTTATCATATCAACAAATGTGTGCTTCCCAGTATTCTGACCAATCTCATACACATAGAAGAAACAAACCAAAAAAGAAAATTTCATGCTGCATTTTCAGAATGTACTACACTTTTCTGCTTTCATGACACTTCTATTTTCATAAAACTTAATGGATTAAAATTTACATATTTCATAATCTACACAGTAGTACATTTAGGAGAAAGAAGGTGTATGAAAAATGCCTACTTCCCAGAATACATTTCATCCACACAAAAATGTTCCCAGGATTACAGATTCATGACGAAAAAGTATGTGGAAAGGTAGGCACTGTAAATTCTTTTATAACTTGTCTCTTCTTCTGGAGAACTGATAACAGAATTGTAAATTAATCATAAGTAAAATGCTTTTCTATTCTCCAAAGCATCCAGACCGACTCTGGGGCCAACTCAGCCACTGGGTACCAGGAACCCTTTCCTGGCAGGTAAAAGCAGCTGGATGTGAAGGTGACCACTGGGCTTCATTTACTGCCAAGGTTAAAGTATGTGGAGATATAACTCCATTCCCCAGTATGATTTGTGGAATGGTGCGATTAAGCACAGGGACATCTGCACCTTTATTATAAATTAATAACTAAAATGGTACTGACATGTTTCTCTATAGACATCTATTACAAAAGAGTAACTCTACAACAGACATACCATACCTCAGGTATGTCACACATCTCAACATGTCCAGTCCTTGTCCTCCCTTCCCTGTATCACTGATCATTTTTCCCCACCCAACTTACATTTCTTCACTGAAAGGATGCAGTAAGTTTGGTACATATGAGGCCTGTTAAAAAAGTATCCGACCTTTGGCCGGGAAAAATACATTTACACACCTGGAGGTCTGCAACTCTAATCCCCTTCGAAGTAGTCTCCTTGTGACTGAACACACTTCTCCCAGCAGTTCTGCCATTGTTCGAAGCATTTCTGGAATGCCTCTTTGCGAATGGAGTACAGCTTGGCCGTCGTGTTCCATATAATGTCGTCTCGTGAGTCAAATCGAGTCCCTTTCAGCTGCATTTTCAGGTGGGGGAACAGCCAAAAATCACAAGGAGCCATGTCGGGAGAGTAGGGAGCCTGTCGAACCACAGGACTGTTGTGTTTGGCCAAGAACATTTGAATCAGTTGCGAGGAATGAGCTGGTGCGTTTTCATGATGCAGCTGCCATGTTCCAGCTGCCCACAGGTCCAGTCTCTTGCGCCGCACAGCATCACAAAGGCGACGAAGGACTTCCAGGTAGTATTCTTCATGAATGTTTTGGCTTTGTGGTGCGTACTCGTGATGCACCACTCCACGGGAGTCAAAGAAAATGGTCAACATCACTTTGACGTTTCTCCGCACCTGCCTGGCTTTTTTTGGCCTCGGGGATGTTGAATGTTTCCACTGTGATGACTGCGCCTTGGTTTCCGGGTCGTAGCCGTAAACCCATGACTCATCACCAGTGATCACAATGTTCAGGAATTCGGGGTCGCTGTTTATGTAGTCCAGCATGTCCTGCGAGACTTCCAGACGGAGTTGCTTCTGCTCCATCGTTAGCAGCTTCGGCACGAATTTTGCCGATACTCTCCGCACTGCCAAATCATCAGTCAGAATGGAATGTACCGAACCAGTGCTTATCCCCACTTCCTCTGCAAGTTCTTGGACGGTGACACGATGGTCCTGCATGACCAAAGCCCACACTTGGTCGATGAGCTCGTCATTTCGGCTTGTTGAGGGCCTACCGGAACGAGCGTTGCTCTCCACCGACGTGTGGCCATCTTTGAATCTGTTGTACCACTCCTTAATTTGTGTGATGCCCACGGCATCTTCGCCAAAAACCCGCTGAATCTTCCGAATGGTTTCCACTTGGCTATCGCCAAGCTTCTGGCAAAATTTGATGCAATACCGCTGCTCGAGTCGTTCCATCATTTTGGCAGAAAATTACAATGCGACGCTTGCAGCGTATACACTGTTACTCACATGGTGGCTGCACGTGACTGAGGCTGTCTGCTGGTGGAAAA
>BLKM01010633.1:0-15726 GCA_013340265.1 Coptotermes formosanus
ATAATAATAATAATAATAATAATAATAATAATAATAATAATAATAATAATATAATATATTAACAATATATAATATTATATTAATAATATATAATATATATAATAATAATAATTATTATTATTAGCATAAAACTGTTGAAATTTCAGTGGTGGTTATATAGGTTCTCAAAATTATAAACCTACTTTGTCGCACTGTAAAATAAGGCCTGCGATGGCCGGATACCGTTTTGTTTTTCAAAGTTTTCGGTATGTCAGAACAATTTTTCTAAAGTTTTTTGTACCTGAATATCATCCCATGTTCTTTGTTTAGTAGCCAGAAAAGGCTCAGTATATTAAGACGAATACAGACAAAGATATAACGATTTGAGTAAGGAAAATGCAAAACAGGCTGCTGAAAAAAGTGGCGGGTAATGTCGGACACCATTGCTTTTACCAGGTCTTCGTTTTCCCATGAATTCAAACCACATATTTAAGCCTTCCTAAGGGGTTTAATTTCAAACAACGTCATTGACTTGCCAATAGAAAGACCAGCTGACATGTAGCAGATAACGTCGGGTAACATCCGGCAATACGGCCCTCTGCTATCTGACATTTACCGGCACCGCACCTCCTCATTCTGAATCATCCTTATACAAAACCTGTTGGCACTAGCAATATCATTCATAGTGCATCTAAGAGTTAAAGTCAAGGTCACTCGAAGGCAGTATGCTGAACTGCGGCAAATGTAATAACAACTACGTACTTAAAGAATCTCTGCTTGCCTGTAAAAACTTTGATTTCTTGGAAACAGACCAAAGTTACTGTACAATGGACGCAACTGACTTTACCAGTATGGCGTCATGGCACAACAGCTTTTCTGTGGTATCAGAAATTAATTCATCTGCTCCTTGCAAAATTGCAGCACGCGTTGGCGTAGTTGGTTGAGGCACTGCGCCACAAACCGGAAGGTCACGGGTTCGATTCCCGATGGTGTCATTGGAATTTTTCATTGACATAATCCTTTCGGTCGCACTATGACCCTGGTCCGACTCACCCTCTAACACAAATGAGTACCAGGAAGATTTCCTAGGTGGTAAAGGCGGCCGGTGCGTAGGACTGACAACCTTACCACCTTCATGTGTCGATTGTCTAGAAATCTGGGAGGTTCAACCTCCTGGAACCCCACGGCCAGGAACCCTAACCCCAATCCCACTACAGGCCTGGACAGTGGGATTGCTTTACCCTTTTATGTCATTAGGGTGGTCAAGGAAAGCAGGATTCAATAAACAGATTACGTGCAAATGGTCTCGTTGTACGAGTTAATCGTGTCGACAAAGAACAAATGCCCTGTTTATTCATAGGATCCTCGGGTTAGAATAAATGAACGACAGTATGAAGTCACTGATAGGGAAGATAAAGGATACATAATTACTGAAAGCTGTTACATTGATATCTGGGGTTAATATGTTGACAATTTGAGAGCCTTCATTTTGCAAAGTGGAATTGTAACAAATACAAGCAAAACTTAATTTTTAAGGCATAAGGTGATATATAAAGGAACCCTACAGTTTGGTAATGAATATGACAGATAAGAATCATCAACGAACAAAAGTAAATGGACACGAGAGAAGCAAGAAAGAGAGGAGCCAATTTTTCCAAATCACATTTAGTAAAGCAGAAGATAAAAAGAACCGTTTTAAGGTGCAGAGTGCATCTCATTAAGTATAACAATGTCCTGTAAGAGAACAGAAATATCCAGACCATTTCCATATCTCTGTATGCACGAAGAGAAATTTATGTTTGTGCTAGGGGAATTATGGACCTGCGTGTACTGACATCATCCTACGGACAATGACAGTGATTAGAGTGCAAGGCAGGGCGTCCCATCACGTGATAAATCATTTATTATTATGGAGGTTTTTAAAGAGTTGAATGGCACCATGTACAGTGTAGTAAAAAAGAAGAATGAAGGAAAGAGAATAAAGAAAAAGGAAGGAGTGAAGTTATTATTACTCAGAAATACACTGTGGGTTGTGAGGGGTCCGCGCGGGATCAGCTCATATAGCAGATTGAAGGTTCAGCTTTGTTTTGACACTCAGTCACCTCCGATTCATATTGTGGTTCTTCCAAGATATGGCAACGGTGAAAGATATAAAACAATCTAAGGTGTAGGAAAATGTATTATAAAGCTATGGTCTGTCAGCAAACAAGCAACAAATATTCTGGATTTCAGCAATAGTGCATACAGTTACAGGAATCAGATATATGGAAGAATGTATAAAAAGGAATTACGGTACAGGCGTAGATAAATTTATTGTTTTCAAATTTAATGTGTTCCATGTCCGTGCACTATATTATACAAAAAAACTTTAAACACCAACGAATACACAAAGAGTTTTTTTCGTCAATTATAACACACTCCTACATGTTTCGACCCTGCTGGGTCATCTTCAGGGAGAATGTGCTGTTGACTGTGAAGTGCACAGTCAACAGCACATTCTCGCTTAACTGTATAGTGCAACCTAGTGTAACGACAGCAGAACGTTTCTCCCTGAAGATGACCCAGCAGGGTCGAAACATGTAGGAGTGTGTTATAATTGACGGAAAAAACTCTTTGTGCATTCGTTGGTGTTTAAAGTTCTTTTATTGCTTTCAGTTTACATGATTAGTATATAACTTCGTAACGCGATAAATTCAGTGCCAGTTGAGAATGTTTGCTAAATGTTTTGTGTATATGTTTCATGCCGATCTCAAGTAGTTTACGGAATAGGTCTTAGTTTACGAAGGAAAGAGGCTTAAGTCTTATCTTCCTTTTCACCTTTTGCAACTACAGGTTATTCGCGAAAGGGACTCCGCAGTGACACAGCACGCAGTACAAATCCTTTACATTTATTTCTTATATTGCCCAACCCGGCTGCTCCTCCCGCGCTGCTTCTCGTAAACGCCTTAAAAAGAGTCCGGTAGAAGTGTTGATTCACTCTTTGAACAGATGGCGTTTTTTTGAAAGTCTCTGATGTAGTCCACACTTCCTTTAAATCAAACAATTATCTTTTGCCCAAAGGCAGAGAACACTTTAGCCCTAAAAGGAACAGCAACGGGACCCATATAATCTACAAATCAAACCTAAGAATCACGCGGCAGCCATGTGAATTTAAAGGAGTTTACGCAACCAGTCCGAGAACTTTTGAACAATTTTCTTACGTATACCACTAAGAGAGATTAGATTCTGAAAATTTTCTGTACGTATTATATATTGAAGGCAACAACAATAAATTTTTGCCGTAATCGTAAAAAAACATGAAGTTCTTTCTCGATTAACCCTTTAAAGACGGAACGTATCTGTTTTATATAAGGACTCAGTGCCTACCGCGCTGTAAACACTCTCCACTTCGGTTATAAAAACCAGTCTCTTGCTGTGGTATAAGGTAAAAGTTGCTGTTTGTTCTGAGATCCGTACAAAACACATAAAAGCAATGTGGGCACGACGTAGAATTTTTTAGTGTTAAACCTGGTGGTATGTAAAGTTACCGCTGGGCTTTAAAAGGTTAAAAGGGAATAATCAGTGGGAAGTCTAATGTAAGTTTGTGGAATAAATGTGGACGGCGAATGTGGAACGCTTGCGAGAGAAGAGAATTGCGTACAGGGATTTGGTTGGCAGACTTGAAGGAATGAGACCACTTGCAAAAGCTAGGCGTATGTCGGAGAATAATATTAAAATGGACTTTTAAGAGACTGATGAGGATGTGGAATGGATTCGCCTAGCTCAGGTGAGGGGACTCGAGGGGTCGACTCAAAAATCTTCGAAAAATGAGATAGTGCGCTAGGCATAAGACAGCGTGAGAACGCGAATACAGTCAACTCTCGAGAAGTCTTTCATATAAGATACGGAAAATGTGCAATATAATATCAGCAAAGTGACTGAACATTTGTCGAAAACATTTACAGAAACGTTTATTCTAATAATTTATAAAATTTAATTCCAAAATCCTTTGATTCCACGTAAATATTCATTAAAATCTTCCGAAAATTTCAGTCGTAAATCCATCTAAAAAGCGGGGTAGTAATCTAACGAATAATTTATTTGCTGTTTCATGGGACGTTCCGTTGATGGACTTCGAAAATTGTGACTATAATTTCGAATTTTAAATGAACAGGCCAGTCTTATTTAAAACTTCATTTTAGAGAGCGGACTAGCTTGCACACAGACATGTGTAATGGTGGTACAGTACAATTACACAATGACTGGAGATAAAACAGGCCACGACTGCCTAACTTACTGTAAGTTTACATTTTTAAATTGTTGTGCGTTTTGCACGCATCTCGTACTAAATTGTGTGTGTGTGTGTGCGTGCGTGCTTGCGATTTTGTTGGAACTGAATTGAGAGGCCGAAAATTACACAAAAAGGTAAAACATGTGTAGATCATACATCACCTTGTCTTAGTGTTTCCAGCACTGTATGTTACTGTCCGAAGTCCGGATTTTAGAAACAGCTGCTTCCTAGTCACCCAGTTTGAAAATGCACTTATTTTATATCACGCTGAACTCAAGATATGGAGCGCATAAAGAGTATTTAATCCACTGAAGGCCGAAACTGGTCTGAATCTTATTCAAAGATTTAGTTTACACAGAGCATAAACACATACTAGTGTGCCGGGATAGGGTAGTCTCGGTAGAGCAAACTCGGTACGGGCTGGACAGTCGGTGGGTCCAATTCCAGTGGGGATGGGATTTTCTTCAACCGTCCAGACTGGCCCTGGGGCGCACCCAACCTCCTGCACAAGGGGTGTCAGGTCTCTTTCTCGGAGATAAAGCGGCTGGGGTGTGGCGTTGTTCATCCACCCCTCCTAGCACAGAGGTTATAGTAAGAGTAGAACTGTACCCCTGCTCCCTATCTGTGCCTTCGTGGCAGGATATAGGGTGAAATTTGCCTTTATAAACACGCACTTTCTTGTCATAAAGTCCATTCCTTTAATGCCATGTAGGGAAATATTTTCGCTGTTTTGTATAAATAACAGAAAACACACTAAAACATTATATAAGCAGAATGTAAAACTTGGTGAAACTTGGTGATACGCGTAGTAACCACTGCGCTTTGAAGTGTTGAAGAAAGTCCCTCGAAGCACAGATTAAGTGCACCTTAAGTCATTGCTCCTGTCAAATTATTACAAGAAAGTCGACTTCGAATTTTTGTGGCTCCTCTGAGCGCTGCGGTTTCTTCATATGGAAATGTACAAAACACATTTTCTGTCACTCGCAGTAACATAAACTTGCTTGTACGGCATAGTCGTGCTTTGTAGAATGTTTGGCTTCTGTTCCGCTGTTTACGTCCCAACTCTCTGTAAAACAAACTGAAGCGCCTAACGGACTCCATGCAAGGGGTAATACCTCTGTTTTCTGTTTTCTAAGCAGCTGATTCGAATCTCAAACCGGTAGCAGGTTAGGAACTAAAAGCTGTTTTGTCATACGTTTTGCTCCTTCCGGCGGCCTGCCTGACGAATATTTTTGTGGTGCTACCTTCAATGCGGGGCAAGCGGTGGCGCAGTTTGTTGAGGAACTACTCTATAAACCAGAAGGTTGCGGGTTCGATTCCCGGTTGTGTCATTGGAGTTTTTCATTGACATAATTCTTTTGGTCGCACTATGGGCCTGGGGTCGACTCAGCCTCTAACGGAAATGAGTACTTGGAATATTTCCTAGGAGGTAAAGGTGGCCGGTGCGTAGGGCTGAAACTTACCACCTTCATGTGCCGATTGTCTAGAAATCTGGGAGCCTCAGCTTCCT
This sequence comes from Coptotermes formosanus, assembly GCA_013340265.1. Taxonomy (NCBI): domain Eukaryota; kingdom Metazoa; phylum Arthropoda; class Insecta; order Blattodea; family Rhinotermitidae; genus Coptotermes; species Coptotermes formosanus. Next base: position 5,760 of record BLKM01010633.1, read on the forward strand.
GGAACCCTAAGGGCCTGTCCAGGCCTTTAATGGTATTACTTTACCTTTTTACGTTCAGTGAGCTGACAGGGGTCTATTCATAAATGTTTCTTGTTCAGTGTTTTATTTTATTTTTAAGGTCTATGAAAATCAATTACTTCGTTCATATTCCTAAGTTATTATATTGAGAACAGCCAAAATAACCCTTCATTGGATATTCAAAACCTTAAAAATGGGACGATCACACGATGCCGAAACGCCGGACATAAATCACCCATTTACGTGGTGTGATATCCCAGAATAACCGATAATGTAAACTTAAAATATCTAGAAATATGAACGTTATGCTAATTCTTTGATTACCAAGAAGGATAACTTTCCTACATCCGTGACTTTACCCACCCACATTTGGAAGGAGTGTTGTAGGGTTTCAATCTACCATGCTCTGTTTTAGGGAATTTAATTGCTCAAACTGATTTCGAAAAATTAAAGGAAATTTAAACGTGTAATTGTTCAAAATGTTATTGAATAACCTACAAATAAAATAAAAGACAACCGGTTCCAAAAATTTGTAATATTACCTAATTAAACTGACACGTGGCCGTATTGTTGGACATGTTCCGTGGTCTTATTTCTGACCTGTTTATAAATAAAATCTAAAAAAATTGGCTTATTAACTTTGTTTGTCTGTCTGTGCATGAGAACTCGGGATCGGTGTACAGCAGAACGGAGTGAATCACCTTAGAAATGACTCTGATAAAATTAACGTTGTAGACAAAACTGTGCAATGAAACACAGTCAGACACAGCACGACTATGTATTCTGTATTAGCATATTACAGCATTAGTATGTACATGCGTTAGTGCATTACGACATGTTTCGGCTCGACTGAACCATCACCAGGTAACGTACGTGACAATAAAACACAAATCCCATATATGCAATTTAAAAAACTTGTTTTAATGAAATGCCACTAATGCGCTATATAAAGCTATAAAGTATTTTAACGTTGTAGAGTTTGCTATGATATTTAGCGATATTTAAACGAGACCTGCATACATTTCTACGTGTATTTCGAGCGTTATTTTCTGAATATTTCACCAAAGGAAAAATATTTCAAACAAATATTAGGGAGAAAAGATTAAACCCACATAATAATGTTCAAAGAAATTTGTCTTAAGGTTTTCGTCGCTGTAACATGCAGTGGTGTGAGTGCCCCGGGACTGTTACGCACTACCTCTAATTTCTATCTTGGCTTATAAAAGCACTCTTTTTCAGAAGCTGTCCCTACTCACGCCACTGATCAAAGCAGATCAAGCTTCCGAAACGTCCTATTTCTACACAAAGACAAAACGACAGTAGGTGTCCAGTATTGCAGGAAGATTAACCCTGTAAAGACGAAGCGTATCTGTTTTATATAAGGACTCAGTGCGTACCGCGCTGTAAACACTCTCCACTTCGGTTATAAAAACCAGTCTCTTAATGTTTTATATAGCAAAAGTTGCTGTTTGTTCTGAGATCCGTACAAAACACATAAACGCAATGTGGGCACCACGTAGAATTTTTTAATGTTAAATCTGGTGGTACGTAAAGTTACCGCTAGGCTTTAAAAGGTTAATTTATCAATCGGCATATTGAACTCTTTGTGTGATTTGAGCGTTTCACGCTCTCATTTTTGAAGACTGAAGTCTCCTGGGATATAAAGCCCTGTCAATTGAGAATTGATTACCGACGTTTCGGTGATGTTGCAGGTGGAGGCAGCAAACTTATCCAAAACTTCGTTGACTAATTACCAGTCGACACGTCATATCCCGGAACATTTTAATCTCTCTCTATAGAGATGTGTTTATATGCCAGTCTTTGGGCATTTATTTACCTGTCGGTATCTGGAAATTTTTTTACGTTCCAATTTTGGAAAAATATAGAGAAAAGTTTGTATGTGGTAATGCAATAAATTGGATCAGTGACATGAAAATAAATCGTCACTTTCGCTAGAACTGTGATTGGCATCACTGTAATCCCACGTGTTTCTGAGCTACATGCTGCTAGTTTTACTAAGTAGTGATATTTGCAGTTTGTATATACACTACGGCGTAGTAAAATATCAATTGGGATTGAACGTAAACATACATATAACACAAGTAAACATTTCGGGAAGTATTTGGAGGAGTACAGTTACGCAGTTTGTTCTTAAAAACACAGTACTCTGCATCTCGCAGGCTTTTAACGTGCCGCCTTTCCAAAGAGCGCGGTGTATAGCACGGCATAACTGCGTTAGCAGGGAAACCGTGTAGATTATTCCATCGCTTGCCGCAGGTTGTCATTCGCTGGATTTTACATCACAGAGGGGTTCAAAATGTTGCGTAGGTGACAAATGATGGCTGTCTTTTGGAATATTTAATCTAACTTGCATTTTTATGAAACGCGTTAGTGCATATTTGGAATTTTATATTGAATTTTATGAGTCTCTTATGATAGAGTTATCTTAGTTCGAGCGATAAGAAATGCTATTTTCTTTTACGAACCCTCGTAGTACTAGCAACCCTGATAAGAGGCATGCGCCAGCTGATCTTGTAACGTCTACCACGTTCCCCCACGTTTATCCCTACTAAAGGTAATAAAAAGAACATAAACCATCCCTTTCCAGACTACATGGGGAAGGGAGAGGATCTCATGACCATAAAGCTGGGGGCATGGTCAGCACTGCGTCTTGTCGAAACTTAAGGGGAAATAATGGAACATGGTCGGTAACGGGGTTATCTCTGACATTTAACCTTGGCTCGTAAACATGGCTGCCATTACTGCAGTGAAGTCCCGATGCACTAGATAGATGCATTTGATTAAAGACGTGCAAACATTCTGAAATAAGAATCTGGAAGTCTTAGAAATATGATCTCAGAAGGTCTTGTCTAATGAGAAATAGATATATGTTTAATGTCTGTACCCGTACTAGTGACGTCATTTCTAGTGTTTCGTGGTCATTAACATTTTAAAGCACACTGGTAAGTGTATTCATCGCTTGTGGTAAACATAAGAACCTGCATTTTGCACACAGTCGGTGTAGCAGTGTGTTTTGCATGATTATTAGAATAAACAGTGATTATTTCCCCAAATACTTCCCCCCGACGGGTGCCACGAATTGAATTTTTATACATAATTTACGTGGATGTCAGATCTGACAGTTTTGAATAAAAATCTTAGGTCAGATGTGTCTTAAAGATAAAGGTCTGCTCGTAACATGCCAAGCAGGATCATGAGGGGGGCTGTCTTCATTCTTATCCTCGGCTTTAGATTGGGTGCGTGGTCAACGCCACGCTCTGCACGCCTTACTACAGGGAAAGATCCCCGCTACGCATCATATAGGAGACTGGGTGGTCCCAGATCCGGCATGGAGGCATATGGAAAGGAAAAAATATTTTGGTTCCACCAGGGTTATAAACCCCAAAGTATCCAGCCCGTAGCTGGTCACTGTACCGGCTATGCTGTCCTGGCCCTTCAATTATGTTTTATGAAACACTTATTTCACCATTTCATGGGCCTGCAACTTTGTTGAAAAATTTCTTGATATTTAATGTCTACAGAAACATTATTCATCAGAAGAAAATTTATTTCTCTTTGGGTGACATAAGCTAATAGGCTAGTGAAATGCTACTTTTGGAACGGAGCTTTGTATGGTGCTGAAACTTGGACACTTCCGAAAATACATGAGAAGTATCTTGAACGTTTTGACATGTGGTGTTGGAGAAGAATGGTGAAGATCAATTGTGGACCGCTCATGTGAAAACTGAAGTAGTGAATCCAGTCATGGAGAAAGGAACATCCTGCATGCAATAAAACAAGAAAAGATAACCGAAAGGGGATATATCTTGCGCAGGAACTGCCTTCTTAAATTCGTTATTGAAGGAAAGATAGAAGGGACGGGAAGACGAGGAAGAAGATCTAAGCAGCTATGAGATGGCCTTAATGAAAAGAGAGGATACTGTAACTTCTGGAGCTTGAAAGCGGGACCACAAGATAGTACTGTGTGGAGAACTCGCTTTGGAAGAGGCAGTGGACCAGTCGCAATAGAGGTTATGGTGAATGATTGATACCGCAGACTATGAAACTGCCTTGAATAGTTAAACTATTAACGAAAAACGAACTGGTGTAGAAGGGAGCGCTAGTGGTTTAATTGGAGGAAATAATCCGACTCTGGCCTGAGGAACTCAGGAAAATCACGACAGTTTTCAGCCTGGATAATTGGTGTCCGGGCTTAGATTCGAACCAGGCACCTCCTGAATAGAAGTCAGACTTGAATGCTGCCACAAACATCTCCGTTCATGTTGCCAAATTTGAACCCAGTATACTCTGGTGACAGATGATACCCATCATTTACAAATAATGAACTGTTACAAAGTTGTACGTCACGCAGTTATCCTTCTGGATATGACTTTCGCTTAATCATTCTACGTAGTATATTTGTTCAAATACGTTTCTGAACACATTTTTCAGTCCAACTTTTCCATTTGCTTCACGAATTGTGTTACATGTATCAACACGGTACAGTATTTAAGCGAACTAATAACCGTTGTAATGTATCTCAATATTTTATGAAATATAATAAATCAAAAAATGAATTGGAAAACGGAAGTTTTATGTGTTTGTACAGATCGCAACAGCTATGTCAAATGTTGCCTCTTTTTTGTGAACACAACCTGGCAGTTAACTTGGACATACAGTTTAATAAAATTTCAACAAAATAATGTATTTAATGTGTTCCATGTCTTTCATAAGAATTTAATTTATAAAACAATTTCTTTAACGTCGAGAAAATCATTTTTTGTTTAATATTTGTACTGTTTGTAGCTTCACACGAGTGTTACTCTCGATCTGCGTGAAGTTTTGTTCAAATCGTGAGGCCGTTGATATTGTTTATACAGATGTTGATTAGATTTAGGGGCGGTAATCTTCAGTGGTATGGGGCAATATATTTTACTTAGAGAGTTTTATTACTAGCGACTTTTCAACTGCGCAAACAGTTTGTCTCTGCCATACAGTTCCTGAAATTTAACTATCCAGCGAGTGCTCTAACAAACACATCTTCGATTAGGTTACTGATTGCAGTAGATAAAGATGGTATGAATTCCTTATGCTCAATGGATATCAACCAATCACAACCCCATATATTGGGAAATGGAGGCACGATTTCTGTTTACTTAAACTTCGGTACTAGATGAGGGTGAGTGGTTATGTTACGCGCCTCGGCCGCCTTACCCCAAGTAGATGACCTTTTGGTACGCATTAAACAGAATGTTGCTTGGCCCCACTTCCCGTATGAATAAACTTGCTAAGAGAAAATCTCCAGCTCAATGTCGTAACCTAGTAGCCTGCTCCTTAAACAGTACAGCGAAAGGAAGTTTTGTCCGGAGAGTAGAGAAAATAACATTTGACTGTGTAGGTGTGTCTGTCGAATTGGAATTGTATGGACAGGGTTACTGGGACTTGGTGCTCTACTCTGCCATGCGTCTGAATTAGCTTAAGCGAAAACAGTTCAAGCATTATTTATAGGCATGCATGTAAGCGTTTAAATAGCGCTGTGTTTTGCTTTGGGTAAGGAATATTAGCATAAGCCCTTTACATTTATTCATCATCGTAACAACAAAAGTAGGCTGAAGTGACACAGTATTTTACCATTTGCAGGAAAGTACAGAGATTGTGAAGGGGTAGTTGCCCTCCCGTTCGTTGTGCTCCACGTCCAATGACGTGCGTCACTTAGTGGGCGTCATCAGAAGTAGCGCTTATTTGGACGATAAACAGTCTCTTCTTTTCTGCTTCTTACTGTACGTAAGTCCGTGTGTTCATTTATTAGCTGATCTGTGTTGTGGAAACGCCGCGTGATTAACCCTTTAAAGACGAAGCGTATCTGTTTTATATAAGGACTCAGTGCCTACCGCGCTGTAAACACTCTACACTTCGGTTATAAAAACCAGTCTCTTAATGTGTTATAAGGCAAAAGTTGCTGTTTGTTCTGAGATACTTAAAAAACACATAAACGCAATGTGGGCACCACGAAGAACTTTTTAATGTTAAACCTGGTCGTGTGTAAAGTTACTGCCAGGCTTTAAAAGGTTGATTTAACTTAGTGAACTACTGCGGATCAGGTAACGTTTTTGCAGAAATAGTAATAAGTGAATTAGAAGTACTAGTGTATTGGGCATTGTGCCATGGAAACACACTAAGTCACTTCCGTCCACAAAATGGATTCAATATTCCATATACCCTGAAAGTTATTTCAGAGTGCCTAATTGTGTTTCAGTAGGTGACTTTTTATTTGACATGGGACTACAAAAAGCGTGGAATATATTTTGCACATTTTCAACGAAGTTATATTGGCCACCGAAGCATCGATTGCGTCAGAGGACTGAAGACAAATGGTGAGTCAGTACTGTAGTTGTGAAAAAAGTAGTCTGGATGACAAATCCTTACATGATCACATAATTCTTATTTCTGTTGTTGCTGGGGGGTAAGTGTGTTCATAGTTTAAAGTAGTTCCAGTATTAAGGTTAATCCTGTGAACAAACATTGTGAACCAGCTGAAGGCATTGCCCAAGACTATCGTCTGTTCCAGAGCAGTCGCCCTGTCACTCACTGCGTCTAGTCCATTTACGACGCATTCATAGCAATGCATTACAGGATATGTTAATTTTTCCTCGTGAAAAGGCCACGGTGTGTTTTTATTCTCAAAGTCAAGCAGATTTGCTGAAAGGATTCAGTGCTGGCGAGAACGGGGCGGGGGATTCGGTACAAATTACGGGGACGCAGCCGTCCAAAGCGGGCCCGGGGCTGACTGTGTCGGTTATGTTCTTGTGTTCCTCGTTGGTATCAGATGTAATTAGGTAGCTGTCTGTCGTGTAGACGGCACATGCGGCCAGCGGCCATCTTGCATATGGCGCTGTGTGTCTGTTTCGTTACTTTTCCATTTGCCGATCCACCCCTGCTGGGGGGCCCGAAAATTTTTGACAGGGGCCCGACTCCACTCTCGGGGGGCCTGAAAGGATTTCGAAGACGTTGGGAGCATACTAGCCTTCGTGACGTGACACTAATTTAACTCCGCTCATGCATAGGATTGAATTACACGAAAACGTTCCCAGCCGAGTATAGTGTTAGTTTCGCACATTAAAATGTTCAGCCGTTTATTACCCATATTTTTCCCGCATTTTGTGTGGGTTGATGGAACGTCGTAGTAAATACACGAATGACTGTATTGGGAGATCTGTTGGAATCTAGTCCATCATAATCTGAAAATATTTATTGCTGCTTTCCTCAGTATCAACATGCGTAAACAGAGTACGTTGAATTTCATGCTGCAGCGTGTTTCCTGTAGGATCGTGTAAATCTCTATTGTGTGTAGTCCGGCTGCCAGCAGTTAGTGGTTTGAAATTGTCATGACATTAACCCTTTAAAGACGAAGCATATCTGTTTTATATAAGGACTCAGTGCGTACCGCGCTGTAAACACCCTACCCTTCGGTTATAAAAACCAGTCTCTTAATGTTTTATAAGGCAAAAGTTGCTGTTTGTTCTGTACAAAACATATAAACGCAATGTGGGCACCACGTAGAACTTTTTAATGTTAAATCTGGTGGTATGTAAAGTTACCGCTAGGCTTTAAAAGGTTAAGACACTGGTGATGACGTGAAAGACGTCCAAACGCCTATGTCGAAAGAAAGACACTAAGTGCTGGCAGTTGGACTACACACAACAGAAATTTGTAGAGTATTGTTGATTCCGATATTTTGCACTCCGTTCTGCTTATATCCAAGGAGGAAACTGTTGATATATCCATTCACACAACTCCTGTTGGCTAGATGGCAGTTATTTATTCGTACCAAACTACGTGTTTTGACAGTCAAACGGTCATATCCATGCCGTTTAAAAGTGTATAGAAATGTAATTCGGTTTTCAAATACATGGCTTGATGTTACGTTACTGAACTCTTAGTCGTACCAGATGTGCTTGTAGTATTGCACTGATTAACCCTTTAAAGGCGAAGCGTATCTGTTTTATATAAGGACTCAGTGCGTACCGCGCTGTAAACACTCTCCACCTCGGTTATAGAAACCAGTCTCTTAATATTTTGTAAGGCAAAAGTTGCTGTTTGTTCTGAGATCCGTACAAAACACATACACGCAATTTGGGCACCACGTAAAATTTTTTAATGTTGAACCTGGTGGTGCGTAAAGTTACCGCTAGGCTTTAAAAGGTTAAATCAATCAAATAGTGTAGCACATACACAATACAGATTACAGATCCGTGTGTTACAACTTATTATTAATTCTTTACAAGTTTGTTAATATTAAAAAAAAACTTACTTGTGACACAAAGAGACATGAAAATTCTGTTCCCCCAACAGACGGAATATATCTTCCATCAGACACATACCTAGTAAATGTATTTAAATTACCTTACTATAATTAAACCCTTATAATTTCCTAATTGTGTAGTTTGTAATTATATATGTACGTATATATTACAGATTTCGAAAGAAAAAAATAACATTTTCCTCCTCTATCCAATTTTACCACACGCTTTTACATACGAACTATTTAAGCAAGTGAAAAAAATGTAACTACACGGGGAACTTCATAACCTTACCATGCTATATTGCGTGTATTTATAAGGCGTTACAATATCATATTTTTTCAGATTCCACAAAGAACTTTTTCAACATTTTTCGAATCCAACCAACGCTATCGTAACACAAGAAGTTATTCCGTTGGTAAACTTTACCTACTTTTTAGGCTTTAACGTATCTTAATGTAGGAATTTTTACTAATAAGAATGATATATATATATATATTGTAAGACGGAAATCTCAGACACGTGATATCATTCCATGTAGTTGAAAAACAATTTACACTAGCGTCCAGTTTTCAACGACCTGAAGATGACTGTTTGACGGTCGAAAAATATGGCTTCTTATGTGCAAATAACTACTACCTAGCCAACATGAGCCGTGTAGGCGGAAGTATCAACAGTGTTGTCCTCGCATATGTTAAACTGCACGGCGACAGTCCCTTAGCTACTACAGTTCTTACCTTGTCAGTTGATTATATGTTATTAAGACATCTTCGAAAGGTATGATTTATGTAGCGACAAATCATGTGATGATTACCGAATGGTGAAATGGAAATTACATTGTTGTTGATCTGTTGTAACGCACTATAACAACTGGACCTAGTGTTTGTATTCGTCTGAGTGGACCGAGCTAAACCATGAAACCTCGGTTACGGTAGCCGGTCTGTGGACAGCTACTCGCATCCTAAGCTTTATAAACACGAAGCAAGGAATGTGACCCAGTGTTCGATGATGACCATCTTCCAGTGTTAGCTATATAACCTCTATATTCGAAATAGCTATTTCAGATAACCTAAAAATCAAACGATGAATCAACATTCACAGCCGATTTCCGGGTTCCATCCCAGGCCAGTGCGTAAGGAACTTTTGTTGAATAAAGCAACATTGTAAGAAGGACGTGGAAACAGGGGAGTGGAGAGAAGACTACATAACAAGGAGCTTTATGATCTGTACTACTCACAAAATATTGTTCGGGTGATCAAGAAGAATGAGATGTTTAGGGCATGTGGCACGTATGGGAGAGAGGAGAGGTTCGCACAGGGTTATGGTGGGGAGACCTGAAGGAAAGAAGCCACTTGGAAAACCTAGGTGTAGTTTGGAGGATACTATTACAATGGATCTTCAAGAAGTGGGATTGGTAGGCATGGAATGGATTTATCTGGCTCAGAATAGGGACAGGTGGCGGGCTGTTGTGAATGCGGTGATGAACCTTGGGGTTCCATAAAATGCAAGGGATTTTTTAACTTACTGAGAACCTGTTAGCTTCTCAAGGAGGACTCTGCTCCATGGAGTCACTCAATCAGTCAGTCAGTCAGCCAGTTAGTCAGTCAGTCAGTCAGTCAGTCAGCCAGTCAGTTCTTTCGTTCATTTGT
>BLKM01010639.1:0-10963 GCA_013340265.1 Coptotermes formosanus
AGCCACCATGCCTCAAACAAACAGCAGACACACCACCCAATTATTAAAAATTGGGACCATATGACATACTTTGATAATGCAGAAGCCACCATGCCTCAAACAAACAGCAGACACATTTAAGAAACTGGCTATACCCAACATTTGGGGGGCAGGGTAAGTCACACAGTACACTGACAGATTGCACAGGGTTATTTACAGAGCTTGTGGGTTACACTAATTTACACAGATATAGCCTTGATTTTCCAGTCGTCTACTATGTGCATCTCGTGAAAAACGACTTACTATACATCTGAAGTGGTATGAATTCCTCTTGTTGAGTGGGTGGTAAGGGGTGTTGACAATGAATGCACTTTTCTTTGAGCAATGAAGCACCTTGTGTGTGTAGAAGTGAATGTGAATGCACAAGAGTTAAGTCTGTGACTTGTGTGTAGGAGATGAAAAAGTATGTTTCACGTGCTAAGAATGAAAGCAGTGTGATTGTAATAAAATGTTGCCCGTTTTAACACACGCACACAGTACATAGGTACAAACAGTCATGGGAATATGATGGTACAATTTCCTTTACATTGGTCCATATTTACGTTGCTTATATATGGAATTCATACAATTTTCTCAAAAGACAATAACCGTCCTATAAACATCCTAAAACTTATTCCCCGTAACTGATCATAATATTTAGTAAAGTAAATTTATACAATTATTTGCTTTGCTTCAATGTCCAATTGACTGTTCACACCACTTACACAACCCCTGCAAATGAAATGTAAGTGTAGAAAAAACTGGAGGACAAGGCAGCTGACTCCACTCTGCATGTAATGCAGTGAATTTTGTAAATATTGTTAAGTTGTAAAATTCAGAAATATGATTATAAGTTAAGTTTTTAATGTATGAGGAAATGACAAAAGAACTGATTCAACCTGCCACACGACACTACACTAGCAGCAAACATCTGTGTGTCATTATGCCTCTTTTGAAACTGCCTGTTTTGCAAACTGGGATACCAATCTGTCAGCTACCTAATCTGCCTCAACCATCTACAGAAATGAACACTTCTAATAATGTTAATTTATCTACATAGAGTTCTAGCAGAAAGGGCATAGCTTTGGCAAGTATGGAAGATCCTCATCTGAGTAATAAAAAATGGGATTTATCATACTTGGTGAAGAATTTTTTAAGAATGTGATATTTAAACCCTGCCTTTTTTTAAAAATGCAACACAGTCATTTATATGTGTTTTTAAAAACTGTACAACTTTGATTGTATTTTTTTGTACAACAACTGTTCTAGAGATATTTTTTTCAAAGCATCAACGGAATTTTCTTTACACAACGATCTTGGAGAAATGTACAGTATTTAGACTTCAATTACTCAAGTTCTCTTAGGTTCTTATTTTTTTTAAAGGAATGGATCTAAGCAGCAGCAGTGCCTTTGAATGGTAAACAACAATGGATACTGTCTGTTGTCTGCTGCCATACTTTTTTCATGCGTGACATTTGGCGTATTCATTCAGTAAATATACGGAATTTTTGTTTTTAAACTTTTTGTAGTCTCTTTAAAAAAATCCATTAGCAACTATTACCTGAGGGTTTTATCACAATTTGATGATGGTTTGTTTTATGCCACAGCAGGTTTTCTGGTGAAGATCCACGCATTCCTTTCCAAGTGCTCCCAAAATAATGCAGCTTTCACCTAACAGTTTGCTCAAAGTCTAGGATCTAATCGCGTTTATTTATGAATCTGACGCACACATTTTGCCAATCCCACAACCAGAATACTGATACCTGCCAAAAAAAGTCCCACACAACATTACTGACTTCCCAGTGACTCTGCACTAGCAATCAGATTCATTCCACAGTATTTGAATACATCATCATGAAAATTATTATATTACAATGCATTGTTTTATACAATATAATTGTTCTAAAATGTTGTCTTTCACAGTAATTTCTGTTCATTATGTTGGAAATTTACAAAACAAAGTATCTACCTGAAATCTCAGTACACTTTACTCACTTTACAGAATATTCCTAATTATCTGCATGTCTAGAATTATGAAAACAAAAACTAGTCTATTTTGCTAAGCAGGTTATTGCAAGTAAATGCCACAGTTAAAAGTATTTTACTTCCAAAAATCTCATTTTCATGTTCTATTAAAATTTGGTTATAATCCTGCCACTGACTTAGGGATAACAGGTGGGAAAAGCTACCAAGAAGTTCACCCTTCTGTTCCTGTGCCATATCATCTATATACAATGTTCAATTCTAGTAGCATTGTGTCTGTGAAAACCCTCACTTAGAATAATGGGGGGAGAGCTAAGAAATAAAGTAATCACCTGCAAACTTGATTCTGAACACAGGTCTTTTGTTTTAACACAATTTTTCATTATAGCACATTCAATAAAAAAAGGAGAGGCATTTTAACTAAAGTAAAATCTGAAGAAAGTTCTTGAAAAATTTCATATTACTGTAAATCTATATACAACTGCTGTTATCACTGACCTTCTTCGGCGAGAAACGCATTTTAAATTGGGATCTTTGTGGAAGCTTGACTGCATAAAACAGCCCCCTCCGCTCCTGCAGCTGTACAGTACTTCACTATCATTGTAAGCCTATATTTTAATCAATTACAAACAATGATCAGCATATGAGACATATCGTGGAAACATAAGGGGACATCTGAAGCAACAGCAATATCAGCACAACAAACCAACTTCCAGCTTCATCTTTATCAATGCTGGAACACCTCTTGCACTGTTTCATACTACCCTCTGACAGGGCATGGCAAACACAATTACTTTGGCCTGCTGTAACAAAAACTCCTTTCTAGAACAAAATACATCCAAACTCTTCTTAGAGTACTGCGCAATCAAGCAACTACATACACTTCATTCCTATGCTTATTATGTCTGCAACTCTCTGCACTTCACTAGGGAAGTTCTGATCCACTAAGAATAAAACACAGTCTCAGAATGGAGATTGTTTCATGACATACATCCCCTACAATAAACAGAACATGGTGTATATCAAATAAAACCCTACATTTTCAGCCATTAAAAGTGAAATAAAATATTAAGAACACTCTAACACTGTAATAATGCAAATGCTCCAGTGAACCAAACTCAACTGTTAGAAACAACACGTAAATAATGGCTGTCCAGATAAAATAAGAAATCTAAAGGACAATCCATCCCTATGCAACAACTCAGCACTACTACATTCCACGCAGGTCTGTTAGGAACAGCAATGAAGCACTATGTAGTCTTTCACGAGTGGAAAAGAAAATAAAGTCTGCCCATGTCACTGCCAGAGGATCAGTAGTATTACACATTCCATCATTTATATACATAATGAACAGGGCGCACTGCTCATAAGCCACCATTGGTGGGTGGACCAATTGGTCCAAGGTCTGGCCCCACAGTGACACCTACACCCACCCCCACACCCATTGCTGATGCAGTCTTCATGAAGAACTTCTCAAGCTTGGCAATAATGTGTTTGCCATATGTATATTTGCGCAGTGAGTTGAGGTGTGGTCGGATCTTGTGCATTAACACCTTACGTTGTTGTGGTTCGGACACATCAATCATCTTCTGCACCACGTAGTTGGCATACTGATCCTTCATCATGACATGCAGCGCACTGTATCAAATGCAGAACATTATCAGAATAAAGCAATGCAAGATGATATCAGAGATTTAAACCATGAACGGGACAAAAGGTGTAATAATATACAAATGACAGGGACCAAAGAGGACTATATTCAAGGAGGGTACGAAAAGTAAGTAAGGAGTAACTAAAGTGTACTAACTAACATGCCATGAGGGCACATAGGGGAAGAAGAGGCAGAGCACCACTTATTCTTAACCTAAGCACTAGATGGAGGTGAGTGGTTAAATTCACACCCTGGCTACTGTATCCCTGGAAAGAACCCTGGTGCCCATTGAATAGGAGGCTGGGTAGGTCTCAGAGTTGGTGTGGACATTTTGGAGAACAGAAAAATTCCTTCCCTCTACTGGGATTCAAACCCTAAACCACCCACTTCATAGCCTAGTTATTTACTCACTACACTACCCTGCTTGACAAGTAATCTACAGGGCTCTTAAATAGCTTAAAAGAACACCAACTTTAAACTGCGTTCCATGGAAGTCAAAGATTTGTGTCTAACTGTAATGACAGAACTTGCATGCAAAGAAATCCAGAGACCTACTGTGTTTAACTGTATGGGTCTGCAGATTATTGTCTTCTTGGATCTAACACTGTGTAGGTGGCAAATCTGTATTCTGCCACCATCATCAGAGTACAAGAATAAGCCATTTGAAGAAAAGCAGCCATTGACATAGGCGGTGGGGGGGTTTGAGGCTTGGATTAAGAGCACACCAATGGGAGAGTCTTGCAGGCCTGAAAATGGCTGTAAGGGTCACAACTATAATATACACCACTCCCACTGGTTTGCTACTAGTCTGGATCCTTGCCTCCCTTAGTCTATGCAGACTTTGTTTTGCCTCTGTAGCTTACTGATCTACCCTGATGATAGAGGATGTAGGTTCTTCCTACACATGAATATACATCTACCAGACTACAATGGCATCACTTCCCAGATGAGAGCACAGCAATCTTCAGCCACTTCTGTGAAAAGCTAGGACCTCACACATGTGGAATTTGCTACAAAAGTCGCAGCCCACGTAATTTGTTTCAGTCAGTGACCCAGTACAGAAACACAATGTATTTTTGTGCAAAACGTTAAATTTTCATTAGAAGTGTAAAGTTATATTTAAAACAGGGTATTCTGCTAGTAAGAACTGGAAGCAATACAGTTGAATTCCTGCAACTTGGTACTGGGAGGGGGGGGGCACAGGTATTGGATTATAAAAATATTCCACATTATCAAATGGTATGTACACTGACCAAATTTCTTATGGCTTATTTTTGTTTCTTTGCAGCCAGCCATCACAGTATGTGCACGTATCAGCAAGACTTAGCTTTTTATCAGAGGCCCAGTTACAGGTTTTCTTTGAAACGTGTTGCTGTAAGCCACTTACAGAACACATTGTCCAACTGCCAAGTATTGGGATTTTTGGAGTACTGGTATCCGGATTAAAGGAATTCGATTGTGTACATTACTGATCAGTACATCCTCAGTTTGTGGATACATAATAAAATTCTCCTTGTGTCATTTTGGTGTTTCTAAACCAGTAAGAAATTTTAAATGAGCAATGAGCTTCCAACACATGCAGCTGCATTACACTTCCCATAATATGGTAAATCATTCCTTTCATAATCAGCACTGGTAGTGCTACACATATGTATGGCCAGTCTAGTTAAGAAGTGCCTTCGCGTATTAATTAAATAATTCCCACAACTATCCCAACGCATAATACGGCCAATGTCTACAGAAATCGCTGTACTACACATACACAGCAACACAAACCACTGAGAAAAATGACTGTCACTAATGTTTTTTTTGCTAGCGCACTGTGATGTAATTTCTTATAATGGCAAAAAATTTGGCTGCAGACATTGTCAGCTTTGCCGTTTACAGAGATGTCTGCACATGTGCCAGGAGTGTGGTGGGTTTGGTGAAACACTTCAGAGGTGGCACATGGCCACTGCTGTTCTGCCTTGCAATGATCAAGCAAGAACCACCAACATGGAATGCAGCAAGCAGAAAGCAGATGTACTCATCAAAGACAACTATATATGGCCAGAAAAACTGCAGAATGGCTTGGATCTGAACACAATGCCAAGCAGAACAAACCCCCTTCAGGATACCTGAAAGGTTGTTGCTGGCGGGTTACACACTTGACATTCGATAAGTACAAAAGAGTTCATAGTGATACAGCTTCACAGCTTCTTGGGACACATGCCGCTAAAGGTGACGATTTTCTACTGAACATTGCAAATGGTCACGAAAGCTGGTTCCACCATTTCCACCCCAAAAACAAAGCGTGGAAGGACACCATGTTATATCCCCACAGGAGGAGAAGGCCACAATCATGCCCTCAGCCAATGAAGGTACAGGAATACAATGATTGGGATACTCAGATATTCATAATGGTTGCTTCCATGCACAAAGGAAGAAATTATAAATGCCACTCACTATATTCAGATGCTCCAGAAACTGTGATATGCACTTTGTGACAATTGTCTCACTGAATGCATCCCTTCCAGAAGATAACACTGAACCTTACACAGCACGTCTGATGTCAGAAGTCATTACAAAATATGGCTGGGAACTTTGTCCCCATCCTCCCTACAGTCCAGGCTTGGCCCAGTCACACTGCCACCTGTTGCAGACCTTGAAGATTACACGAAGGACCAGCACCATAAGAATGATATGGAATGCCAAAAGACCATGCGCATGTGGGTGTGGAATGGACTTTTCCCACAGCAGCATATATAAGTACGTACAGCAAGGGCAGAAATGAATGGATCAGATGCGGGATTCTGGGAACATGTGACAGAACACCTCCAGTTATTAAAGACAGTCTGTGTTCCTGTATATGTAACTTCATCATTTTAATGAAACACAAAAATGCTCATTACTTCTGGTATGGCCCTTGAACATGGAGTAAGCACTTACTTATCATTGAAATTGCAGACTTCATCAATGAGAAAGGATCGCTCAGCACGAGTTGCATGAGTAACACACTTCTCCACAACATTGGAGGCAAACTTGTGCTGTGACAACACCAGCACCTTCCCACGGACTGATAAGATAATCTGTGTCTTGTCTTCAGGCTTCCCATGTTCTGTCAAACCACATAAGTAAAATGTGATATGCATACCCAAAAAGTTTACAAAAATAGTTTTTGAACATAAGAAACTCAATAAACATTATGTATAACATGCTTTCAGAAACTTATCACCCTCCACAAGCTTCACTGCAGTAACAGTATGAAACTGATACAGAAGATTATGTTATTTCAGGTTAGTACCATATTTACCTGAAAGCTAGTCAACTCTAATCTGAGACATTCCCCCCAAATAAAACTCATCTGCCAAGGGAAAATGTATTATCTAAATCTCAGACAACCCCCAAAAATAAAAAGTCTGCTAAGAACAAATACTTTACTATTCACTGTATACACTTAATACACAAAACATATCAGATTCTAACCACTTTTACCAATCAGTGTCGCTGCCTCCATCTTCACACTCATTCCACATCACACCGCTACCTGTCTCATCCACTGCCATGCCATTATGATCTACACTGACTAAAAATACATTTATATTTCTTGGTTTATAAACTTACTTGAACTCATCAGTCTGAGTTCACGGTTCTTCTTATGGCTTTTAACTTGTGGATTACTCTAGATTTTATTTTTGAGTCTTGTGGTCAATTTTTAATTTTTCAATAGCCATTTTCCTGTTACTACAT
Source organism: Coptotermes formosanus (assembly GCA_013340265.1). Classification (NCBI taxonomy): domain Eukaryota; kingdom Metazoa; phylum Arthropoda; class Insecta; order Blattodea; family Rhinotermitidae; genus Coptotermes; species Coptotermes formosanus. Next base: position 7,382 of record BLKM01010639.1, read on the forward strand.
TTGGACTGTACCTGTTCTGGGGTGCACATCGTAACAAGTTTATGGTCCGTATGGTGCTCAGTGACTGAGAACTGCCTGATCTAAGGGTTCCACCAGGTTATGTGCTTTTATGTCTGGAGATAGAAATAAGGCTGGCTTCCGAAATGTTGTGTTTCTTTAAAAAATTAGACGATGGACAAAGTCCACAAAAAGAAGACTGCATCAGTTAACTTTAGTCATAGCCTGTTCTCTCTTTTTCTACACATGATGATGTGGTGATGCAGCCATTGGTTTGGCTCCTCATGGTCCAGTTCAGAGCGATCTGGTTTGATGCTTCATGTGTGAATTTAAGACAACCACACACATTTAAGCACCAAATTTAAGAGAAAAACCCCGTCTTGTATACAGTATCATATATAGATAGGATAAATAAGCATACTCTATGAATTTTTGACAAATATCTGGAACTACCTGCATATCAGGAACTAGAAGTATATGCATTCTAAATATCGTGCATCTTGTTAATGTATGTCAATATCACAGTACACAACCAAGTCTGAGCATACCTACCAAGCACATGCTGGATGACATAATTGCCATACTGATCCTGAATTAACTGCTCAGTTTGTTGGTGCAGTTCCTCAAGGATTGGAGTTGTCTGTTCCTGTGTGCAGTGCTCCAAGATACGCTGAATTACTCTACATCCATATGGGTGAGTTGACAATGAAAACACCTGCAATGTAATGTAACAGCAAACAAATTCTTATCAGTAACATGTATGAAAGCTTATAACAAAGACTTCCGCTTAACGAACTCCGCAGACACCATGGCCAATCAGCAACAAAGCTGTGTGTATTCTGTCATACATTATATCCTGATTTTATTCACTGTATGCGACAATGAATAAAAAAATCTTTTTACTGTAAATTACAGATATATCTGTACACTTAGTTAATGTAAGCAAAGAAGACACACTGTTTACAGAAAATGTGGAACAACACATGTTACATGCTCGTACCCCATAAGTACTGTATAACATCTGAATGGCAATTGTTAGTGTTAAGTACGTGACTTATTTTGCCACAGTGCACGGAATAAACAACATAAAAGGTCTAAATGCCAATCTCCAAAGGCATGAGAAAACCATTATGAAATTTTTATTTAAGTTATCAAGAATATATTCAATGAAACTTGTTTACCTCGTGCTACCTATGCTATATTTGTGCATTCATTGCTCTTTGCAAGACTAAATGTAATGCTGTAATGCAAGGCACCACATCTAAACACTGTCTTAAAAAAAAGTAAAGCAAAATTTCTATGAAGAAAATAAATCGAACAAAACTGACTCTCAAGGCAGGCAAAACATATTTCCTGAAGATCATTTAGAAACACAAGAGACAGGCTGAAAGGCTTTCAGACCCATAGGAAATCAGCATGGATAAACTTAATCCAATTATGCTGAGAATACAGTACCAAGAAATGAATTACAGTGTTTATATTTGCCCCAGACTGTAGAAAATGAACATTGTATGAGGCACAAAAAGGGCTGAGTGGGTGGGTACATGGAACACATGTAAGTAACGTCATGGGATTTCACTGTACATACCCAACACATGCTAGATACCTATGACAAGGTACACCTTAGGCTAAGAACATCCCATGATCAGGACAGCAGTAGATTACAAGATAACAGCATTTTATGCCAGTACATTTACCTGGCCTGAAAATGCATTAATGATGAATTGTAATGCATGAGGGTCAACACACTCAATACATTTTTGCACGACATGGTTTCCATTCTGGTCCTTCACACACTTCAGAACATGTCCATCAAGTTCACGCACAATTTCCTGCTGTTGCTCAGGTGAGATGGATTCCAGAGCTTTTTGAATCACACGACATCCATACATCTGCAATGCTAATGGCAACACATGTCCTCGGACCTGAAACACAGGGGTTTTAAGATTTACAGGGCACAGAAAGAGCCAAAAGAAATTCAAAACACTTACTTGTTCATGTAAATTCAACTATATGAGACCTACACATGACGATTATGAGTATTACACTATAAGGTCCAGGCTGTAAAAGAAGTAAAGGTCATGTCTGACCACCTGCAAAAGTATCTCATTATCAAATTACTAAGAAAAGTCTGAAAGGCAAAAGACTCTTCTCAGCATGCTCATGATATTCCCCTCCATTATAAATTACGGGTAGTTAAGATAATTTCCCCATTACCTTCTGTGCCAAGGTTGTTTTCTGCTCAGGTGTGCCAAATTCAAAGAACTTCTGAATCACATAGTTTCCAAAAACATCTGTCATGAGACTATATGCAGCTGTAAGGATTTCAGAGAATACCATCTGCTTTTCTGCAACTGTTGCACGTTCAAGTTTCTGCTGGATGAACCGTGACCCATGTTGATCTTGAGAAAACTCAACAATGTGATTTGCCAGATCTCGTAACTGCAGACTTGGAAATCGATTATTTCTGTGGACACAATGAAGAATAAAAAGGAAAAGGAAATGCAGCAAGCAAAAGGAAAATTTGCACAAAAACACAGAGAACATAGAACCTTCTCACATAATGTGGATCTCTCAACTGAAGTGGACATTTACAGTACTGGAAACATTACTTCATTTTGTATGTTTTGAGTTCATCACAGCAGAGACCTCAGACCAATCTTCTGGGAAGTAAAGCTATGCAGATTGGCAAATATGTACCCACACTCTGGAGGAAATTATTTAGCAAACTACACAGAATCACACTCTGAAAGATAATGGTTCTCTTTAGTACTTTTATTACATAATTTTATTAAATGCACTCTATTCCCATTAGGGGCATAAATAAAGCTACTTCTTAATGAAAAAACACATAATACCATAAAATATGCCAGTGTATGTGACAAAGCCTACATTCAGGTGTGTGTCAGTCCCATAACTTATTTGAAGAAATTAGACACAGTTCATGAACCTCAGTAATTAAAGCAGTAGTACAGTTTAAACATGACTTTCCAGATAATTATGGATTAACACTGAAGGTACAATTATAAGACTTGCTATATTTTCTGTTGTAAGTGAACCACCTGTTCACAAAATACAGCTATCTGCTTCACACATGATGATGACGTAAGTGCAGTGCCACAGTATGCTCTTCAGTTTCCATTTCTTTGCTAATGGCACTGTTGTTTTGATTCAGAACTGCTGACATTGTTCTTGTCACTATACCATTGCACAGGCAGGGTTTCCTTTTAGGGGTATGCTTCGGATGTTCTTTGTGTTATGACTAATGTGCTCACTGAACATAAATGGTTTGCTTGCTTGTTTCATGTCACCCAGGAATAGGGAGTCAATTATGATCCTTCTTCAAATGTGGCACGTAAGGTCTAGTCTGTCTTCTTTTATATCACCATGTACACATTTCTTATATTTGATTCTACCATCCCACTCAAGGATGTTACAAACATGATGTAAAAACCTTTCACTAAGTTCACCTGAATTGCCCCTGCAAGTCACAGACAACCATCACTCTGTTCTTCCAAGGTTGCAACTTTTCAAAAGACTACGCCCCTGATTTCACATTCTGTATAAAGCTATTTTTTATGTGAC
>BLKM01010649.1:0-69137 GCA_013340265.1 Coptotermes formosanus
CCTTTCATACGTGCCGTCAGTTCTTCTCGTTGTTATTTTATACTTTAAAATTCCTTCTGCAGGATGAATGTTAATATTATGGAATTCTGTTCAAAAGGTTAACGAACTGAACAGTGAAACACACATCAGCAAACTCATTTTAACACTTCCAGCAAAATACACGACGTGCAGTTAGATAATCCCGCTCTGACGGCAGGCTGTATCATCGACAGTATCTCTGCCCTATGAGCATCTTCCAGTTCCTTGAAGTCACAATGAAACTTCTTCCATTGTGCGGAGATTGTTGTCGAGATTAATTACATCGAGAGCTATCCAAACTGCGCTTTACCACACACAAAAATTGATGTCAAGAGAACTAGCTAAAACAGAGAACGAAAACAATGGTACGTAGTGGGTCCTGTCAAATGAATTTAGATTCCATTTCAAGATTATTATAAGTGCACACAGCCGCTGATCTCTCGCCTGTCTGTAACAATTGAACTTAAGACTGTTCGGCTGCACGAATCGTTCGTAGCTCGCTACTAATTAATAATGAATCGAACGTCACCTGGGAAACAACGGCGATGATAAATGTCCTTTAAAAATGTACTTTAAAGACAGAAAATAAATGGAAATACGAGTTGTTTTCATGAAGGTGATGAAATTAAATGCGGTATTCTGGGTTATAATACCTTGTGGTTTGGAGGAAAATACAGCCCCAAACACACTGAAAATGGAGGCAAGAGGTACCAACGAAAACTGTATTACCACGTAACATACAAGGTATCACGAACCGGAAGACCGCAGTCTACAGGTAAATTAACCTTTTAAAGTCTAGCGGTATATTTACATACGACCAGGTTTAACATTGAAAAATTGTACGTGGTGCCCACATTGCGTTTATGTGTTTTGTATGGATCTCAGAACAAACAGCAACTTTTGCCTTATAACACATTAACAGACTGGTTTTTATAACCGAAGTGGAGAGTGTTTACAGCGCGGTATGCACTGAGTCCTTATATAAAACAGATACGCTTGGTCTTTAAAGGGTTAAAATGTGCATAAGTGATGCAAAAGGCTTAGGGAACACGAGGAAAAATGTTGCCACGTTCTTCAACCAAAATTATCGGCATGCATACAGTTAATACTAATATTTTCGTGTAAATAATTCATTGTGTAGTCCGTCTCGCGAGGTCTTCCGAAAATGCAATATAATGCTTCTTCTTTCATATTCCACTATCTTCTCTTTTTCTTATGAACGACCAGTAGCTACGTACGTCTTCTTGCTCCGCCAGTCTCTCCTTCACTAACGCGTTTTAGAAGGCAGTTCCTGCGCAAGAGTGACCAATCCAGTTAGCCTTCCTTCGTTTAATGTATTTAGGATGGCTGATTTATCGAAGCTTCTGTTCAACAACCGTTTACAATATTGGCCAGATAACAGAGCATAATTACGTGGGTTTTCTCAGTCCTTCCAGGCAAAGAAAGTAGACGTACTTTAAAATAGTCCTGTATTCACTTCCGCTCGTATTGGCTCATCTGTTGTCCATAACCTTCCGTCTCAATGGTCTCCGCATTCCTCTCAAACCCATATAACGTTGCCAAACAACGTAACATAAAAATAGATTGCTTACGAGCCCAAAGAGTTATAACCTCTTAGAACTGCAGTAATCGAAAACATTACTATGTGTTTCATTGTTAATTAATTAATTAAAATATTACTACGTCAGCATCCAAATGACTAGCCAAAAGTGAAGCCCCTACCTTGGAGATTGAGGACGATACTGTCCTGGCTGGTCAGGGCTATGGGCCTCATGATGTGGTGACATACGAATACGGAGTAATGATGGAATGGCGACTTGAAGAGGAAAATCGAACAAACTCTGACAAGACCTGCTGAAGGGCCAATTACTCCGATATGAATGTCACAATACACCCAGGACTAACCCTGAGGCTCCGGGTTAAGAAGTCAGAGTCCAACCATAAATTAATAGTCACCTATCATGACTAGCTGAAAGAAGGTCCTATAAAACAACCGATGAAAATGCTATAGCATAAGATTATATTTATGACCTTGGACTTCAGCTTCCTATCATGCAGGCAATTTGTCCTACATGGTTTTCAAACTTTTTATTAAATCGTTTGACGAAATATTCCCTGCCACAGCTCTATCATTAACAGAATGTGGGCAGTGGGAACTTCTACAGTCCACCTAGCGATCGTGCGAAGACTAATACATCTAATTTTACGAGACCGCGCTTTTTGTTGCACTGTGGGCAGTACTCATTTAGTTTCAGTTTTTACACAATAGTTACCAACTTGTAGACTTTTTGTATCCATCCGGCGAGATCGAAATCAAAAGTAAAAGATCAATTACACAGGCATCTTAAAAAATGTAACACAAGCGAAAGGCGAGAAAAAGTTGTAATTTGATGTTACAGATATCTCTCACAAGATTATAGCCCACTCGCATGGCAGAGTTCTGATAGAGGGTATTAAGTTAAGAAATTGACTAGCAATTGAATGGCCTTTCAACCAGCGGTCATCTTCGGCTACTATGTCTATATATTACCCTTTATAACGTTTAAGTAGATAATTTACGACAACGGAAACGTTGCCATTTATCGGGCCGGGGGGGGGGGAGCAATTTTAAACACGAAGTCGCGTAAATATATGTTATACAACACAAGTGTACATAAAGATACCATTATGAGGTTTTTATTTTTAAACCAAGTAAGGTAAATACTTAAAATGTGATGCGAAGTTCAAATATACAGCACATATATGCTCGTGTGTGTATATATATATATACTCTTCCCTTCTCAACGGCATTCTTATTGTCAGAGGCAGTTGGTTTCCACCTCCGGCTGCCTCTACCTTCAAGGATCAACACAAATAAGAAGACAGTAAGTGCGTGTTCAGTTAATTAAAGGCAATTTCACATTAAACGCAGGTAATTACAAGTACAGGCCAATCCCAGTGGTCGCGTGGTCTAAGGCGTAGGTCTGCGGCCAAGCGCTTGCTGGGATAGTGGGTTCGAATCCCACCGGGGGGGGGGGAGGCATGGCTATTTGTCTGTTGTGAGTGTTTGTGTTCTCAGATAGAGGTCTCTGCGACGGGCCGATCCCTCGTCCAGAGGAGCCCTACTGACTACGGTGTATGCCTGAGTGTGATCAAGTGAAAGTAAAAACCATCAACGCCTACTGTGAGTAGGTAGAAGAAGTAAGGACTACGAAACGAAAAGAATTACAAGGACAGTCAGCCCTCCGTAGTGGACTGATCGCCTCTTCGGCATGACGCACCGGTGGTAAATGAAGAGATATGCTTGGAAAACCAACTTTAATAAATAGCATGGCTTAGGTCACTCAAATAATATGCTCGTAAGTTATACCTCTGAGTACCCTGGACAGGTTTACGACAGAGTGGGATACGCGATACAAGTTGGCAGTATTTCAAAAGCGGCATGTTCGTTCGTGCTTGTAAATGGCAGTTGGGCGAGTTCCGTGCGAACTGTATTGTAACAGAAAACAGAAATAGGTTAGTAGGATTGCAGAAAATTGTGTAGTTCGGGTATATGGTGGTGCTGCAGCTCTACTGACAAAGTGTCAGGCGGAGTTGGGAAGACACAAACTGGTGACGTTATCTCTGATAAGAACTGGCTTGAAGAAAGACAGGTTACGAACAGGTGCGGGTGGAACTGGGGAACAGCACTATACGACACTTAGAAACTATGAAGCGATAACAGTAAAAACTAAACCAGTAACTGACTCTGCAGGGTCTTGTTTCGAGCGTCCAACATACCAGTTCCCCAGTTTTAAGTTAAACCAATTTTCATTGCCGTATTCACAAAGTTCGGGAATTAGGCCAAGCAATAACAATAACAATAATAATAATAATTTGATTTACAACTAAATTAATATTTCGAGACCAACGGTGATGTGTTATCAATTGATCAGCATTTCCGTTCGCCAGTAAACTGGAACGGGAAACTTAACACTGGAATTTTAAATATCAAATGCTGACACATAAGCCAACATAAGAGTTCCACTGTTAAACAGGAACTACATGTATACATATATATGAATTTATTTATTTCCGAAACTTAGGTACACGACTATATACGCGATATGTTTCTTCGTCAATCATGAATTATGTCGATAAGGTAAATGTCGTAATCTGGATCTTCGATCTGTCATCACAACGACACCAAACTTTCAACCTCATATAAAATAACGAATATAAACAAATCCCCAGGCATTGCTAGGGACATTTTAAAGTCTATATCTGTGTTTTATTGAAGATAATTTGCTAGAGAATTACTGCGCAAGTTAATCTTATGGTCACATTAATATGTTAACCCTTTAAAGACGAAGCGTATCTGTTTTATATAAGGACTCAGTGCGTACCGCGCTGTAAGCACTCTCCACTTCGGTTATAAAAACCAATCTCTTAATGTTTTATAAGGCAAAAGTTGCTGTTTGTTCTGAGATCCGTACAAAACACATAAACGCAATGTGGGCACCACGTAGAATTTTTTAATTTTAAACCTGGTCGTATGTAAGCTTTAAAAGGTTAAGGGAGACGGATTTTGAAGTCAAGAAATTTATTACTGTTACAATACTGGAGTGCTGTGTAACCTGCTCTTTCTACATACCGTAAACACCAAACAAAAGAATCAATTTCCTGTCACCTATAACACGCATGGATGCTGGAAAAAAGTCAAGACAATTGGAATAACTAGATTTGGACCCACTTTGTGTATAAGGTAGACAAAGTTTTGTCTTCAAGGTGTGACAGTAATTCGTATTTCAAAATAAGAATAAGGTGAAGCACCAATTTTAAAATAAATGGCTCATACGACATATTTTTGAATGATTACAGTCTCAAGAGCGTTAAAGGAAAATGTTTGAGCCCCAGATTATGACGGTCACAGGTCTGAGAAACCTCCCGGTTGAGTACTTTGGAGGTACCAGGGTAGAAAAACAGCCGACAGAACGCCTGTGCTGACTCAGAATACCATGGTGTCCCTCAGTTGCTCCAGGCAAATGCTGGAAAAAAAAACACCTCAAATTACGCCACAACCGATTCCTTACAGATCCTTTTCAATTCACTATTCAGTAATGATCCCACCTGTGTACTCGCGTGCTGCCCGACCTACCTACAGCGTTGTTAATTATACCACAAGTGAATAAGTTATTGACAAATCTTGAAGTTAATTCATAGTTTATAAATATGCCGCTATCGTTTGCAAATCGCAACAAAATAAATTACGTTAGTGTGCCACTTTATATACAGATCTCGACACATCTGCTGTCTGTAAAAAAATCCCATGACGATGTTCAAGGAATGCAACATAAGAAATGAAATTGTCATCTAATTTGCGTGTGATGTAGCAATTATAGTTGATGCGATGACCAAAAATGTCTTTAGTTTCACAAAATAGAGAATAATTCAGATGTTGAAGTGAGACACACTCTCACTTCAACGAGTCTTTTCCTTGTCTTTCTACCGTAAATGACTTCGGTATTTTTTCGTGGAGTAGGACTACGTAGATTTCAACTTGTTTTTTAACTTGCAAATCTTAATGCTATTCATTTCCATCTCCCAAATTTGCATATCAGTCGCGATCTTATCACCCGCCAAAATTAATATTTGTGCCAGGTTCCCATTACTTATAAGGCCCATAATTCCAGAAACAGGAGTTATTTCGTGTGTATTTCATTACACACTTCGCATCACGGTGTAATTATTGAGACTTCATTAACCCTTTAAAGACGAAGCTTATGTTTTATATAAGGATTCAGTGCGTACCGCGCTGTAAACACTCTCCACTTCGGTTATAAAAACCAATCTCTTAATGTTTTATAAGGCAAAAGTTGCTGTTTGTTCTGAGATCCGTACAAAACATATAAACGCAATGTGGGCACCACGTAGAATTTTTTAATGTTAAACCTGGTCGTATGTAAAGTTACCGCTAGGCTTTAAAAGGTTAAGGATATATTTCGTTTCGTTTCGTAGCCCTTCCCTCTTCTACCTACTCACAGTAGGTGTCGAGGTTGTTTATTTTCACTTGATCACACTCATCAAACACACACCACCGTCGGTAGGTATTCTCTGGACGAGGGATCGGCACGTCACAGAGACCTCTGACAACACAAACACTCACAAGAGACAAACATCAATGCCCCCAGTGGGATTCGAACCCACGATTCCAGCAAGCGTTCCACCGCAGACCTACGCCTTAGACGGCGCGGCCACTGGGATCGGTTTAGGATATGTTTCCACTGTCAAATATTTACAACACCGTCATCACAATTATTTAGATAATCTTTACATTGATGTCTGACTGTACTTACTTGGCGGGATGCTCGAAATGAAAAAGAAAGGGGTACGATCCCAAAACACAGTTCAGTGGTACCCCTTTGCACTCCAGCCGCAATGTATGTGTTCGAGAAGCAGTGTACGTTATTCGTATAGTGCACTGTGCTTTAGTGTTGTAACTATAATCACTTTCGTGTTCATAAGACTATATTTATGTGCTGTTCATAATTTCTGTTGTGGACGTATGTACGATTAGCACTTTTAATATGACAAGCACTCTAAATTACATCCAAGATTCTGTTCATACCGCACAGCAAACACACTCCATTTTCATTATAAAAACCAATCCGTTAATGTTACTTCGTATATTGGGAAGTAATCACTGTTTGTTCCGCAATCCATAAAAAACAGAAATATTTTAATGTTAAACGTGGTGGTACACAGAGTAACCACCAGATTTTAACGGTTAACTGACAGTTAATACCAGCATACTTCTTGTTACATGATGTTGCAAAATTATTCTCCACCAATTATCAGTCCTGACCGACTGACCGATTGTATTTTGAGCAGATAACTTGAATGTAGGAACCTCAGAAACACGCTTCTAACGTCACCAGATATGGAAGCAGTCTGAAAGCTTTGCTGTTGCCCCCTTGTTTTCTCTTCCTTTCTACGATACGGTATTTTAAGAAAAGGAAATCCGGGTTTAAACGAAACCAGTCACTTAGCAAGCCAGTGGCAAGGTCCGGAGTCATTCAACAGTGGACATGTTGCTGATATAGAACCAGTTTTTGGAGTTTAAAATTGCATTCTAGCCAAGCACGAGAGGACTGTTAGTCATCACTCTCCGTCAGCAGAGCTGGGTTGAAGGTTAAGGTTAAGAGCCCGTGAAGGATACGTGGCTGTAAACCTCCCTGCACGTGTAGACTACGCTGAACTTGCTCGTTAAATAGCACTTCATTGAGGTAGGCCCTTTTTCCACATACACATCTGATTATCATTAAAACTAAAGTAAATTTCTCCCGCACATACAGAAGACAAGCAGAGATATAGCTCCCACTCAGCCTCGACTTCGACACTAGATGGATGTGAGTGGTTAACTTTAAGCTCCGACCGCTTTAACCCCGGAAAAGAACCCCGGTACCCACTGAAGGACATTTTGGAGAAGACAAAATCCCCTCCGACCGGGATTCCAGCCCACAGGCTATTGTAGTCAACGTACCGACTACGCTGCGTCGGTCCGTTCTATCATCGTCGTTGCCGTCGTCGCCGAAATAAGCAGTCTGAACTTCTCATCTGAAACAAAAATCTACACTCTTCCCTCGGAATGGAGTGCCAACTAAACCAAAATTATTCCTTATGTAATTTTATCTTTCGGTATTTTGGAGGAGGGCATGGGACGTCAATAACATTCGGACAGAAGGCTGGGCAAGCTACAGAACTGATCTGAATACGTGGAGAAAGTGAAAATTCCTGCATCTACCGGTAATCAAACCCCGCCTTGCGGATTATAATCAGTCACTTTACTGACAGAGGTTAAGATACGAGAGTAATACTAAGGTGAACTGTATTCCCAAATGCACATTTTACCAAAAAGAGAGATAAATTACAATTGTTTGAATAGATATTCCAAATAATATATGAAAACAACGCAAGGCATGACAGCTGCCAAGGGTCAAATGACCGAAAAAATCTTCTCTCCTCTCTGATAGATAGATATACGGCGCCTCTTCCAAGGCTGACAAACTCCTTTGATCCTGAGGTCGCCGCCTTCGTTTACCCCTTTAAAGACGAAGCGTATCTGTTTATATAAGGACTCAGTGCGTACCGCGCTGTAAACACTCTCCACTTCGGTTATAAAAACCAGTCTCTTAATGTGTTATAAGGCAAAAGTTGCTGTTTATTCTGAGATCCGTACAAAACACGTAAACGCAATGTGGGCAACACGTAGAATTTTTAGTGTTAAACCTGGTCGTAAGTAAAGTTACCGCTAGGCTTTAAAAGGTTAAGAATCGCTCTCAGATGACATCAAGCACAACTTATAAAATTAACACACAATGGCACGTATGATTGCCAGTGAGGCTTTACTTGTTACGGGACAAATACAGCTCTCAGATGTAAGGAGGTGTCTTGCAGTTTCAGCTGCCTGCACTCAGCGTCACTACGAACCTCAAATATTTTACGTAACACGGGCACACATTTAGACGCATACAAATCGCGTTGTAAAACACTCGAGAAAAATAACTTTGTATATGTAGTGTGAACATCTGACTGTCTAAGTCCATCTAATTCTACAGAACGTACTCTTTCTTTACACTCTAACAGTCACTCACCCAAGCAGTTTCGCACTGTAAGTAACTTATAGCTCTTTCACAAATATTAACCTTTTAAAGCCTAGCGGTAACTTTACGTACCACCAAGCTTAAATTTAATCAATTCTCCATGGTGCTCACGTTGCGTTTATGTGTTTTGTACTTATCTGGGAACAATCTGCAACTTTTATCTGACATGTCATCAAATGATTGGTTTTTTAAACTCAGGTGGAGTGTTTACTACGCGGTACGCCTTGAGTCTTTATCTTAGATTGAATGCGTTTCGTCTTTAAAGGCTTAATGTTAGGAATATTAAAAAACACGTTTCTACGAAATGAATAATAAATGTCTTGGTTTTATACCAGTATTGCTCTGAACAGCTATTAAACACTCGTCTCATTTAAAAGTTATTGGCGGGCGTTTCTCCCAGACTACACGTGACTGCAACAGGAACTTATTTCACGCCTGTTGTGGATTTTCCTACAGAGAATATAAAAATTATGACTGTGTTGCTACAGTGATCGTTACTCACAAACCTGGATGAAGTCATGCTTTGAGTGGTGTCTTCCCCCATTGAAACCCATAAAACTGCCCTCAGCCTTAGCCGTTTCTTATTCAGATACCTCAGGGGTGATCTACAGTTCAAAACTGACATTAACATAAAAAATTGTCGTAAATGTTAAAGAACAAAAACGCCAGCGCAGCCATAATGCGTCTGCGTTACATTCACTAGAATCAAAATATCACTTTCATGTTTTTCGTAGTCCTCTTTTCTGTCACAAAAAAAATTATTAACTAGAAGGACATTGTAATGAGATGACCATATTTTCACGATGAAGTACTGTATAAATTTTAGAACTACCACCAAAACAAAAGTGCACACAATTAAAACTAACATATAGAGTGCTTGTACAAAGCGTTTTATGATTATGGGACAGGCAGTAAGAATGTTTAACCATCCCGTTCACCAGACTTCATTTCGTGAAAATTTCGTCTATCAGGGTCTCAAAATGTAATGATGATTACTACAGACCAAACGTAAAAGAATTACTGAAAGGAAATGTTCCCAGCCAATTAACACAATTTAAAAAGATGAAAAGCAAACTGTAACGAGTGCACCATCAAGCTATGTTACTCAGTTCAATCCCGGCGTTTCACTTTATGTATGATTGCAACGTTAATAAACTCTGCATTTTACCGCACGTTGTAGTTATGTGTTTCGTGTGTTTCTTACACTAATCGCCGAATACTTTCCTAAACAGCGTTAACCCACTCCTCTTTATAATGTACATGGATTTTGCCATCCGTGTAGGAGAAACAGTGTATACAGTTGAACTCTGTTATAACGTCATGAAGGTGACTGAATATTTTGTGTCGTTATGAACGAGTGTCGTTATAACCAAGGGGTATAATGTTACGGTTAATAGTATGGAATAAATTGGTGCCACAGAGTATCTGACGCTGTAAACGAGGTGTCGTATAAACGGATGTCGTCATAACCGGGTTCGACTGTATGTGTATATATATATATGTATATATATATATATATGAACATCAGTCTTCAAAGCCTTAACATGAGTTAACAAAATTCCTGTAAAAGTAAATTACTCTGTGTCAATTCCCTTAACATACACTCATTGGAACATGACCTACTTCATGCATAAGTCGCACTATTTTCACTGGTGGAAGTTCTGTCACGATCGTTTGCACACGTTTTTATTTTCACTTTATTTAACGACACTTTCAATGGCTCAGATTAAATAGCGTAAAACTACCGATTATTACAATTTCATAGAATACCAATACTCAGCTAGGTGTAGTGCTAACAGATCGTGCATGAACACTACTGAAAGGCAAATACGTAACTAGCGTACGTAATAGTGTTATTCACAAAGACGAATGGTGTTACAAATATGTAAATACAAAGGGAAAAGGATTAATGGAAGAGCTAATCAAACATTTCAATTTTCAAAAGTTCAAACTGACTGAAAACTAACATTAATTGAAAAAGTGATGCTTATGTATACTAGTTTATAGGGCATGTAAGTGAAGAGGGCATAAGTTTTCAGACCTACTTCGCTTATTAAGCTCCTCGTTAATGCATTACCTTTATCCCAGGCGATGTAAGAAACAGGACATAGTTGACACTTTGCCTTAAGAAACAGGACATATCTTGACATTTTGCCTTATGTTTATGGTCAAAATACATAATGCCTAATTTCATATTTTGCCTGTAAGGCATATACACTCTAACACTCTCGGCCTTCTCATTAGCACAGCAACTACCAGCGGACTGACGACATGGCAACTATGTTCGTGCAGGTGACATAGGAAGTGTTAAAGTACTACGTTATCACTTTTTGAATTTTTGTCATTTAGGTCACGGCAGAATTATCCGGCTTGCATTATTCTATTCCGGCATTCGCTTGGCGAGATTGATAAAACCCAAAAATAAACCTCGCATACGAGAGCAGACAAATCAGGTTACCTCCAGAATATTCTAGCCCCCAGTAGGCCAGAGCCTCCTAATTATCAAGGCTTCACAACCACACTCAGACACAAGCCACACTCAGTAGGACTCCCCTGGACGAGTGATCAGCCCGTCGCAGAGACCTCTAACTGACAACACACAACACTCACAAGAGAGAGGTATCAATTCCCCAGCGGGATTCGAACCCACAATCCCAGCAAGCGCTCGGCCGCAAACCCACGCCTTAGACCGCGCAGCCACCGGGATCGGCAGTCTAGCCCCTTAACCAACATATCACCTTGCTCGGCAGCCAATAGGTTTCAACGTCATCAAAGTAAATGTTACTGTTACCGTCACTGCTGCTGATCATGATTATGCTGCTGGTTGTGAAGGTGGAGATGGAGATGGACTGGTTGAAACACGCTAATTTCCGAAATACTGTGAGTTTTCTAAGTAGCACAGCCGTGAACCGTTCTGTCGGTATACAGGCCGGCACGACTTGATGTGAGGCGCGTCAGGTGGTTCTCAAAACACACCTCACTGCAGAAAACAAGGTTTGCAGGGTCACACAACTCTGCGTGTGCCTGCTAATAACTTTCCTTTGATGATTTATTAGGAATAACGTACCTTGCATTGCAAAACATTTGTTCGTAGCTTAAACACACTGATTTTGAAAGGATGCCGGCATCTGCATGAAGCAGCATGCACTGCCCGAGATGGCGACGGTTAGTTTCAGAACATCACATTCGGGTCAACCAGAGGACGTACGAACACAACGTGCAAATGTCTTGTAATCTGTAAAACGAAGTCCTTTTGTCTTCAGTTTCAATGGCGAATGGGATGCTGGCGTTGGTATAATAAATATTAATGAAAATAACACAGCATTCAGACTTAGTACACATCCTGCCCATTGTTACATGTGAATAATACCGTGCTCCTTATACGTAACAAAACGGATGGAGGCGCCGGTTCCGCATTCTCTGGCGACTACGACAACATGACGTCATTACTGGCACGTCTGTCCGTCCTTCCGTTTGTAGCGTTATTTTGCAACCTGGATAAGGAACGAGTGCAAGACGTGTAAACATGTGAGGTCAAGTGGTTTGCTCAACCATCCACAACCGCGTGTCCCCATACTACGCCATTTAATTTATGTCATAAAGTTACAACAGCCAAGACCTTGCTGGTACGACCCGGTCAGTCTGTCCACTGAGCTGCAGCATTATTCACGACAGGAATGAAAAGGGCGATAAAACTGTACCGGTAAAGAATGGACACCAAGAATCATCTCTGCGGAACGCGCCTGGCTTTTATTCTAGAAGTACCAGACTCGAATCAAGACTGGCCAAACAAATATCCTGACAGGTTTTGTTTTTTACATGAGATTCCCCACCATCACCTGTATAAGGCTGGGTACAGCGCTTAACCCTTTAAAGACGAAGCGTATGTGTTTTATATAAGGACTCAGTGCGTACCGCGCTGTAAACACTCTCCACTTCGGTTATAAAAACCAGTATCTTAATGTTTTATAAGGCAAAAGTTGCTGTTTGTTCTGAGATCAGTACAAAACACATAAACGCACTGTGGGCACCACGTAGAATTTTTTAATGTTAAACCTGGTCGTATGTAAAATTACCGCTAGGCTTTAAAAGGTTAAAATGTATAAAACAATTATTTTTCCGGCAGTTATGTGTGAATATGAAACTCAACTCTCATCCGAAGGATGGGGGTGTTTGAGAAGACAGTCCTGAGGAGGATCCGTCGAGGTAAGGGAGGATAGAACAGAAAGATGGAGGAAATCACAGAATGAAGACGTTTCTAATTTGCAATCTTTACTCAATCTATTTTTTTTTTCCAATGGCGCAACAGTCCCTAATGGGCCAGGGCCTCCTCATTATCGACGCTTCACGATCATACTCAGACACACCACACTCGGTAGGACTCCTCTGGACGAGTGACCGGCCCGACGCAGAGACCTTCACCTGACATCACAAAACACTCACCACAGACAGACATCCATGTCGCCGACGGGATTCGAACCTGAAGTCCAGCAGCGATCGGCCGCAGACCCACGCCTTAGACCGCGCGGCCTCTGGGATCGGCACTAAATCTAATAACATGTAACAAATCAATGTGGAAGAAATGGGTGGTGAATAAGAGATCATGTAGGATATGAGAAATAACAACAAAATGTGATTCGAAACACCCGAAGGGGGGAAAAAAATAGCTCGTCGGAGACACAGTCTAAATGGGAGGACAATTTGAGAAAATATCGTAAACAGGCCTTTTTTGGAAGCGGGTTGGATTCATGTTTCTCAGTACACGGCCGGCAAGCAGTATTAGGGTTCTACAGCTACTGGGAATTTCTTGGCAAGTTGAGCCATAATACGCTTCTACAGCGGGTCCCAGTACCACTGAGTCAGTTACCGTTCTCTCCAGATAAACACAGGGTCTGTACGTTGAAAGAGGAAACAACACCCTCTTCCATCCTACCAAAACTCAAGGTTTAAAGGTATCATTAACTAACCGAAAAACTAATTACGAACTCTCACATTATGGCAGATGAGAATGTTACACCTCAACCCATACGAAATGCAGTACACTTATTTAGAATACAAAATGAGCGGTCACACACAAACTGTCATGTTACTACAGTCAAACACCACAATAACATATAATCAGCTAATTTAACCTTTTAAAGCCTAGCGGTAACTTTACGTACCACCAGGTTTAACATTAAAAAATTCTACGTGGTGCCCACATTGCGTTTATGTGTTTTGTAAGGATCTCAGGACAAACAGCAACTTTTGCCTTATAAAACATTAAGAGATTGGTTTCTATAACCGAAGTGGAGAGTGTTTACAGCGCGGTACGCACTCAGTCCTTATATAAAACAGATACGCTTCGTCTTTAAAGGGTTAAATAACTCAGTGCAGGAGAGTCCGTCTTGAGAAGCTAACAGGAGTAGTGTACTCGGTAGTGACTGGGTTGCGACCTGGACATCCCGAGAAAACGTGGTTCGATTTCGGCCATATGTAAGAAATTTTCCTCTATTCCAACGTATCACGACCGGTTCCGGGGACTAGCCTGCCTCGTAATGTATACCGGGGACTCTTTTCCCTGAATTAAGGTGGCCGGAGTGTAAAGCTCACCACGCCCCACTTAGTATCGAGGTTAAGAGTGAATGGAGCTATAACTTCACTCCCCCCTCCCACATGCCTTCACATCTTACACAGGAGAAGCTTTGCCTTACATTTCCTGAACTAGTCAACAAATACCTCGCACTTCATAAAACCTCAAGGTTGATTCCTCTGCTCACAACAGGCCGTCAAATATCGACTTTAATATTATCTTCCAAACAACGTTCATATCTTCCAACGGCCTCCTTCATTCAGAATTTCCAACCAAAACCGTGTACCCATTTCTCTTCTTCCCACACACGCCCAATGTGCCCCCCCCCCCCCCAATCATCAGCCACGATTCGATACACTAACGATGTCTGCCGAGGTAAACAAATCATGACGTTCCTCACCGTGCAGTTTTCTTCAGCCTTCTATTAGGCACACTTCCTCTTAGGCTCAATTAACTTCTGCAGCACCTCGTTCTCGAAAGCTTCAGTTTACACTGTGTTCTTCAATAAATGTCACAGACCAAGTTTCACACCCACATCATCGTTTTGTTTGGTACAGTTCTGTACAGTTTCTACTTTCCTAGACGTCAGACGGCAATACGACATTTTGTGAATTTAAGGGTAGCAAATATTACCCGAAGTAACATTATCATAAAACTACGTTAAAATGTGGACTGCATGTTTCTATTGATCTGATAATATTAAAACAAACACGTTTTATTGCAGTGTGCGTTCTAACATATTACATTTCTGCTGCAAATCTTTATATAATTAGTCCGAACACATTGCGGCTTAGTACCAAGTAGTTCTTGGACTTTCTCCATAATCTACTTTGTAAAAATACAAAGATTAACATATGGTTTCGCACACAGATTCTACCGCCTCCCTCAGGTACAAGGGTCGAATAACACCTATTTAGCTGCGCCACACACACAAAGCTGTTGCCAACATCTGGCCCAAGTTTTCTCGCCCTTTTCCAGGACCGAGACGGAGTTTGTGTCCAAAATGCTATATTGCATATTTTTTTAATTTTAAACAGTAGACGATGGTGCCAAATGGGATATACATGTTTCGTTTCGTAGTCCTGGCCTCTTGTACCTACTCACAATAGGTGCTGAGGGTTTTTATTTTCACTTGATCACACTCAGACACACGCCACAGTCGGTAGGACTCCTCTGGACGAGGGATCGGCCCGTCGCAGAGACCTCTACCTGACAATACAAACACTCACAAGAGACAAAAATCCATGTCTCCGGTGGGATTCGAACCCTCGACTCCAGCAATCCCTCGCCCGCAGACCTACGCCTTAGACCGCGCAGCCACTGGGGTCGGCTGATATATATGTACCATCCTCAAAAGCCTGCAGAAACTGACGCGCATTTTTTGCTTGTCGGTTAGACGGCTTATCTTTCGTTGCTATGATATCAAATGAAACTCGCAGCTACTTAATCTATGGCAATCAGGTGTACGCAACAAATGGCAACTGACTGCAAGATTCAGGCTGCATTGCAGTGTCAACCTTTACCTTAGATTACCAGTACCAACGCTCATTTGTTTATCCTACGTCAACAGGGCGTAGTCCAGTGTTATAAACATTTAGTGTACGTTTAGAGGGGGAGAGAGAGATTCTGATCCGATACTCCTTGCGTCATTTGATGGAGGTGGTGTTAAAGTGTCAGAAAATATTCGGGGTAGGCTCACAGGAGAAAACAACTGAGAACAAACTGTAGCGGACAAAACAGCAGTGCTTCGTTCGGTATTAGCCTACAGCTGCTTCCTTTGATATTACAGTGTCCGCATAAACTATTATTATGATGCTTATTCTGTCAAGTCGCCTTTCTAGAAATTTTCAAGTTCACAGCCTGCATATTCAATGAAATCGTGACGTGAAAGTGCCCTCTAGGGCTGTAACACCTAACAGTGGATCACTCTTTGATCATATACTACATGGGTATGAATGGATGAATGAATCAGTGTATGAATGTAATTCAGTATACGTTTCTATGAACGTCTGTTTACACAAAACGTACTTTACCTTCCGACGGACTCAAGAAAGAAGAACCGATTGAAGAAAATTTAAAAACTCATGGTAACAAATTTTACGAAAATCCGTTCATGGCAACGGTAACAGGAGCGCAGGTTTAGGGTGGCAAATACGAGACACACTGCCTTCTTCAGTTCGCCTGCATTTTAACTTTCTAAACAAAGCAGACTCATTTCAGAATATATAAGCCTTATCACTTTCCAGTGATTATTATGCTTTATACGCCACACAATTACATAAGATTTAAATGAATTTCGTTATGGACAAATTTGCCGATCCCGGCGGCCGCGCGGTCTAAGGAGTGGGTCTGCGGCTTTCGATTTCTGAGATTGCCGGTTCGAATCCAGCCAGGGGCATGGATGTCTGTCTCTTGTGAGTGTTGTGTGTTGTCAGGTAGAGGTCTTTGCGACGGGCCGATCTCTCATCCAGAGGAGTCCTACCGAGTGTGGTGTGTCAGTGTGATCTCGAAACCTCAAAAATGAGGAAGCCTAAGTCCTCTAGGGCTGTACAGCCATGAAAAAAAAATAGACAAATTTGCGCATCAGTTAGGGTCTTCTCCGGACTGCTCTTACATTCGGATATAATTTAATCTTTTAAAACCTAGCGGTAACTTTACATACCACCAGGTTTAACATTAAAAAAATTCTACGTGGTGCCCACATTGCGTTTATGTGTTTTGTACGGATCTCAGAACAAACAGCAACTTTTGCCTTATAAAACATTAAGAGATCGGTTTTTATAACCTAAGTAGAGTGTTTACTGCGCGGTACGCACTGAGTCCTTATATAAAACACATACGCTTCGTCTTTAAAGGGTTAATTAATTTATTTATTTATCTATTTCTGTTGTTGGGGTTGAGTGAGAAAAAGTCCCTTTATATTGTAACCGTTAATGAGCTGTTGCTCGAGCAAAGAATGAACGTTGAATGAATATCGTACACTGGTCCGGTGATGTGTGACAGGGGACAAGCGAAGCACTCGGAGATAAACCCATACCACGCCCACACTGCCTACCAAAAACCCCACATAAGCTGCCTTGGGATCGAAGCCAGGCCTGAGCAACCGGCTGCTGGGCGCTGCAAGACAATAGGATTTAATTTGGCGCAAAAATTATAAACCGTAAACACAAAGTTAATTCTCGCATTTGGCCATGTGGATTCCTTCGATTTTCAATCTGTAAAGATTAACCTTCGCTACTGTCTTAACCAAAAACATGACGGCCGAATGAACACACCGTTAGTACTCTGTGCGAGGCTCAACAATAATAATATTTTATATGGGTCTTGAAATGAGCCATCATTCACCGTGCTCAGTCTTATAATAACACTCAATAAAACACCGTCGTGGTATCCGTAACATCCATGTTTCCAATCTTGATACAAATAACAGCTTGTAATGCCGTGTTGTTTTCTTACCCTCTACCACTATTCCTCGTCTTGCCTCATAGTGAGAAAAGAGGTTTTTTCCTTCATGTAAAACAACGCACAAAAATATTGCGCTATGTTAACCTTTTAAAGCCTAGCGGTAACTTTACATACCACCAGGTTTAACATTAAAAAATTCTACGTGGTGCCCACATTGCGTTTATGTGTTTGGTACGGATCTCAGAACAAACAGCAACTTTCGCCTTATAAAACATTAAGAGACTGGTTTTTATAACCGAAGTGCAGAGTGTTTACAGCGCGGTACGCACTGAGTCCTTATATAAAACAGATACGCCTCGTCTTTAAAGGGTTAATATTGCGGTATTCTGGGATTTGACACTGTATAAAGTATTAGACAGGCTCCACCGAATTTTTGGAATCTGCTGCTTCTACCTTCAGAAAAAGAGCGTATCTGGAAATCCTGAAGGACAGAGATCACGTGGAGGGCTTGCGTATAGATGGGACGATATTAAAACGGGTGTTACATAAATATTGTTGGATGATGTGAGCTGGATTAACCTCTTAAAGCCTACTGGTTACTAGGTGTGCCACCAGTTTTAACTTTCAAAAATTGTACATTCTGCACACACACTGCATTTGTGTGTTTTGTATTTATCTCAGAACAGACAGCGACTTTTGCCCTATATAACATAAACTGATTGGTCTTATATAACAGAGATGGAAAGTGTTTACTGCGCGGCACGAATTGTCTTTAAATAAAAGTTTACCCTTCGTCTGTAAACGGTTAACCTAAGATCAGGGATTTATCAGTGACGGGCTTCTTTTGAACACGGCAACCAAACATCGGGCTCAAGAAAAGGCTGAGAATTTGATTAGCTGACCGAATATAAGCCCCTTAAGGTATGTTCCAAGTATGGTTAGTTTTCGTAAATAACACAGAATATTACGAACGGCTTGCCTTTTAATCAGACTCTAAAAATCGATTTTGTCTTGCCTCCTGCGTGCTGTTCACCAACAAATCACTGCAACAGATGTATTTATTTCATGATTCAGTCTCTAGCTGGATGCGGTTAGTCCTTCAATGTTAAACCTGTTAATTAATTCATTTCGTTGGTCTCTTGCTCTCTCTCTCTCTCTCTCTCTCTCGCTCTGAAGCGATATAAGCCATATTTCATATTATTTAATAGTTTGCACTTCCAAAAGTGTTTTAATTTATGAAAGCGTTCTTTGCAATACGCTTTACAGTGAGTGATTTATTTCCGTTTCACACAGTTATTACAGCACACACTTTAATTACACACTTCATCTTCTTAGCAAAAGTGTAAGTTATCATTACACACGTAATGCATACTCAGATGAAGTTGTTACAACCTTAGGCAACTTATTTATTCTATTCACATTTTTGTCACCGAAGTTACGACACCGTGCTGAAATTGGATATGTGGGTTCGAAAGTTCGGAGGAACATACTGCCTGCATCACCGGGGTTGAATCGACCAGATTACAATATGCTGTCAAAATTAGAATATTAACACTTAAGTCTTAAATGACATAAAATTCTAAATAGTATGTTTATTTAACACTTTTAGACTTTCTCAGATACGTTGCAAAATACGAGTATATTAAAAACAAGTGAGCTTAGTAGTAGTAGTAGTAGTAGTAGTAGTAGCAGTAGCAGTAGTAGTAATGGTGGCGGTAATGGTGGTGGTGGTGGTGGTAGTATTAGTAGTAGCAGTACCCCTATATCATCCTGTTTACGTAGTTCCATATGGTGCCCGCTGTATACATATATTAACCTTTTAAAGCCTAGCGGTAACTTTACATACCACCAGGTTTAATATTAAAAAATTCTACGTGGTGCCCACATTGCGTTTATGTGTTTTGTACGGATCTCAGAACAAACAGCAATTTTTGCCTTATAAAACATTAAGAGACCGGTTTTTATAACCGAAGTGGAGAGTGTTTACAGCGCGGTACGCACTGAGTCCTTGTATAAAAGACACGCTTCTTCTTTAAAGGGTTAATACATTCCACCAGTTTCCCGCCACGCCAGACACGTTGTGTTTGCTATATTTACTTTACTGTCGCAGTGTGGACGGTGCAGCACATTCCGTGACGAGCACATATCCATTTCTCTAGCGACTATGATGAACTGTTACCATTTCGCACGAACCATTTGAATCGTGAAGTTAATGTGCCGAATATCTTCAAGCGTTCAGTTCATACCTCAGTGTTCGTATCTCGCCATCATAGCAAAACAAAATAGACAAAGTACGTATGATGTAACATTGTCGAGCTTTCGCGTAACCATATTTGCAATTGAAACGCAGCAATACCTTACGTGCATTGTTGACCTACATGTCACCGTTAATAATACAACAATACTGAATGTTGCACAAGAATGCTTTTGTGGCCGATTTATGTCACCGCCAACAATTATATCTTCTTATGTCTTCACGTAAGGTATCCGAAGTTTTTGTCCGATATCAACAAAATTTGGCGATTCTTGAAAGATTTTTTACAGACGTCTCCAATATCAAATTTCACAAAAATTCGTCCCGTGGGAGTCGCGCTCATACATGCGGACACAGAAACAGACAGACGGACGGACAGCACGAAACGAATAGGCGCTTTTCGCGACTACATGAACGCATATAAAACATGTCCCTGTCCACTCTTACTCAATATAAGGATGTGCTTACAGTTTATTTCCCAGAACGTGGCTTCACTAGATGTATAGAAACAGTCGAAATAAGACTGTATACGCCGATCGTTAAGTTTACTATCTGGAATCGTTGTAACTTCTTGAAAATTTCTAGCCCACGTGGTATAAAATCTACCCTTCACGTGCCAAGAATAGAGCCCATAAAATTAATTTGGGTCAGTATACTGATCAGACCACGATTCCATCCCAATTGCGATGTAAATCTTCCCTCTGATGCCTTGAATCCGGCTTCTAATCCGGTACGTCACGTGACACTTTAAGTTACATGCAAGACTCATGGTGAGCGGAATCACAGCAAAAAGTAACCGAAGGTGTATTTGAAGTGACACGAGATATTGTCAAATCGTGATGTCACGACAGCCAGCAACACAACGAATGACCATGCTTGCTGTGGTCAGCACAGAGGTCGCACATGCAGCGTAACGGATGTCCCACCTGGAATCCCATTTTAATGCGAATATACTACCTCCGTGGGTGAGTTGCGCAGGCAAGGTCGGTCATCAGGGGTCACGTTAGAGAGCGACTTCTAGGACAGCGAGGAAAAGAAAACATTGCATTAATCTTCTTTATATTTCCTCCACTATGTAGGTCTTACTTCTTAGCACACAATATTGCTTATCGGATGGTATTATACTTTCGCAATATCGCCTGGAGGCGAGTAAATTCAGAAGACGGTGGCGCAGTTCGTTGAGGCACTGCGCTACAAACCGGAAGGTCGAGGGTTCGATTCCCGATGGTGCCAGTGGATTTTTTTCATTGACATAATCTTGTCGGTCGCACTATGGCCCTGGGGTCTAGCCTCTAAATGAGTACCTGGGGAGTAAAGGCGGCCGGTGCGTAGGGCTGACAACCTTACCACGTTCATGTGCCGATTGTCTAGAATCTGGGACCCTCAGCCTCCTGGAACCCTAAGGGCCTGTCCAGTCCTGTAATAGGACTGCTTTTACTGCTTTATGACAGTCCGCGGCTGACACAAGCTTCTCATAACACTGTGACTAACGTACACACATCTGTGTGATATTAAGTTCCGTATTTGACAGTAAATATTGTTTACTGGTCTGATTGATCAAAATACAGTCACCGCAATACACAGGGAACTTCAAACGTTAAATCTTTCACTGAATGAACCTATTAGTTACAAGATAAACTGGACTTACCCTCTGATCGCCCCGTCCTTGACCCATAGGATGTTACGTTGTGTCGCTGGGTAAACAGTTCCCGACGTTTCGAAAAATCCTAATGCCTTGGTTTTCAGGATTATGCAGTCTATTGACCGACCAACACCGTATAGCATCCCAAAAGACTTGGCTCTTCAGTGACACCGCTGTAAGAACCTTAAACCTCGCAGGAACGTAGTCACCGTTCTGCCTGTGTGAGTGTCAGAGTATGTCCCGTTCACATTTTTTAACCACATGACTGACCTTTATGATTCCTTGAATATAAATATTTCCCATTTACTGTGAAAGGATAAATGTTTTCAAACCAAAGTCTTATTTCGTATGAATCAAAACTGGCCAACCGTAGGTGGAATATAGATTGTGTAAAATATACACGTCTTTAAAGTCTGAAGGTAAATTTTCATCACGACAATACATTTTGTAAAAAAAGGAAATTATGATGTGGGTGACACATCAGCTTCCAGGCAGAATATGAGGCTACTGTCCGGAATTATTCCAATCTTGGCAATAATACAACGAAGGGCATGTTCAGCAGCATATGCCCAAGAAAGATCACGGTCTCACAACTGCCATGTGCTGGCACGTAGCAAGACTCAGTGTGACCGTTAGGTTATGTACAGGCTACAAGCCCAAAAGTACTGGAGTGCAACTTTATGCAGTTGTCGAAGTAACAGACACATTTAATAGGAATAATTGAACACATATTTCCGCAGACAAAAAATCACAAAAACAGAAGGTTTCTTTGTTAATTTTACTCTTTTCAGTTTATGGAGCAAACAATAATTCCAGGGCAACCTATTGTAACCGTAAATAAAACACGGAAATCGTACTAATGTGGCAATTGTGTTTATATGTGCATACACGTCTTGGAGTACGTTTCCTGCATATTTTATGTGACTGTGTACTCTCACAAATAATTATTCTCTCTTATGCAATATTAACCTTTTAGAGCCTAGCGGTAACTTTACATACTACCAGGTTTAACATTAAAAAATTCTACGTGATGCCCACATTGCGTTTATGTGTTTTGTACGAATCTCAGAGCAAACAGCAACTTTTGCCTTACACAACATTAAGAGACTGTTTTTATAACCGAAGTGGAGAGTGTTTACGGCGCGGTACGCACTGAGTCCTTATATAAAACAGATACGCTTCGTCTTTAAAGGGTTAAACACTCAAAATCCGGAATTCACTAAAGGGCATCCCTGCTTATTCAGAGAATCATATGAAACCCGTATAGGCCCTTGGTGATAAAAACACAGAGCTACTGATATAGCAGTTGGTACATATATTTGTCGATATACTTTAAATGGTTTATTTCATCTTTTAATTTCGTTTTTACAGACCCTTTGCGGTTTTCTTTCATTATCCGAATTCTAAATGTGAATTCCACTAGTTTAAAGCAATACACTTTGTTTTGCTGAAATTCCTTTTATAAACCGGCCCCAAGCATGTTTAAGAATCTGTAAAGAACACTGTAGGGAATTTTGTGTGAGTTCGCCCACTGCAGTCTTCTACTAATAGTCATATAGAATTATGCAGTGTTTCTTTTCGGATGAACATTCTTTTATGTCGACAATATCCAAAAAATACAAAGAATCGAAATGAATTTCAAACTCACTAAAGTACACGCAAGCCACAATCATATGATTTCGTTTTCATAAAGAATGTATGATATAAATACGGATTACCTCTGGGTTAAATTGTGGGAACGTAACCTCAAAGATGCGCACCGTCGCCATCTCTTGATTATTAATTTGCAAAAATATTTCACGCGTGATGTGTAGTTGTGTCTGTTACCCGCCTTCATGCCGATTCCCACATTCCTAACTCCAGCAATTATTCAATTCTTTCAACCACATCAAAGCTATACAAATTTTTCCCCCACCCGTCACGTTACTGTATCTAACTCTGCAAGACTTTCACTAATAAAAGTTGCAAATTTTTAAAGTACGCTCTACGTGTTATCACACAAACAGTGGGATGGACAAAATATGTTTTTCGCCGGCGTCACTACCTTTTAGACAGAAATAAAACAAGACCTACACACGACGTAAACCAAAAACATTACTAACAATCCACTCAGAGAGAAAGCCTAATGCTGCAATATCCCTGGGAAATAATGATGGTACATATTTACCTACCTGACACCCGTCGGAACACTTGAGCCCCTTGTTCGTTCCTTCTAACAGATGTTTAACGCATCTTTTTTCTCCCGACCACTGTAATTTAAATACGCTAAATTAAGTGGCCCAAGTGTCACTTCCACCGTACTTTTTCGCGAGTCTATAGTGTTGTCACTACTGACTGCAAGAAATTGTAACGTGTGTAGATGAAGTGGCCTCAGATTGCACAAGGCTCATACAAAGTTTAGTGAACATCAATCAGCAGGATCAAAGTTTAAGGAGAGAACCCCACTATCAGAAGCACAAGACCAGGAACACCACCGTGATATAAACCTACTTTATTCCTGAAAAAAATAAGAGTAGAGAAAATAATTAAGAAAAATCGTTAAATGGTATTGCATTATTCTCTGACTTTTAGTACAGATATAAACCTAGCTACTGGCGCATAGATTCACGTCTGTGATGTAGACAAGCGGTAACAAAGAACTCTTTCACCACACCTTTATTTTTGTTTCTACGAACTCTCTCCTTCTCCCTTAATAATTCCATCTTCCTTTGCTTTACACACATTCAGTACGTGCAGACAGTTCCTAATGGGTAGCGATTGTTTCCTACATCGTGTGAATGTAAATAGTAGCGCATTCTCAGAATCGTGTTCTACCTGGCTCACGGACATTACTGCTCTTCTCTACCACTAATACAACCAGCAGCGTCGATTAACAAGAAAAATGACGACTGGTTCAAACCAAGTCATTCGGCTTGATCTACCCGTTCATCTGCTGCTTTTCACATTTCTTCGAGGATCATCTCACACACACATTTTTATTCCTTCGCAGAAGACCAGTTGGAGCACTTAAAAATAACAATTTTTATACGTTTAGATTCGACAGTTTATCAGTTTTCGAGTTTTCCCCTTTGGGTTTGGATGCACTGTAACATTTAAAAACTGTGAACAAAACTACAGGCAGTGTGTCTACCCGGAACGTCCGAAAACATTTTCACTGTTGAGTTCACGTTGTATAAACATATTTACTCAGGGTGATTATTAACGAGATGAAGAAGTAGAAATTTTTAAAACTCTTCTTAATATTGTGTTTCTTTTCTTCGCTAATTTTCCGTAACTATCAAATTTCAAACCTTCCGGGGCGCACCAGAATTCGTCCGGAATTTGGTTACTTTCCTTTTAAATATCGTAACATGCACTAGCTTAAACTTTAAAGAAGGGGTAATATTTAAATTGATATACAAACGTATGCGCACTTAATCAAAGCATAAGATTGGTAATAAGGATTTAAATGACATACGGAACCTGTACCGCAAACAACGGTATTTTTATACAGTCTCATACAACAACAACAACAACAACAACAACAACAACAACAACAACTCAAAGTATTTACGTCTGACTTATTTGCTGACATTCTCAGTAGCTCACACTATATAGCGACAAATGGTAACGGCTTAATTCCTTGCACACAGTTGCGTGTAAATCACATCAGAATTATTTTTAGTAATTTTATATACTGCAAGCAAAATATCAACTTAAAACATAATTGTAAACTACATGCTTATAACACGAGTTTACAAATTTCGACGCCGTGAGTCAAAATCAGATATTTAAAGTTATTAATAAGTATGTTTCTAGGCGAATTATTAAAATCCTATGCATTTACAATAGTACTAAAATATTATGATAAGTCTTCATATAGTCTTATAACATATCGATGCCTTTCTCTTATATTTGATATTAATTTGTTTACCTTGCGGTTCGCTATTATATGTAAATGTGGGGAATTAAATTTGAATTCATGAAAGATTAAGTATTACGAAGTCGGAGGACACACAGATGATCCTTCTATTGATACGGATTTTCCTTTCATATCTTTCACAGGACATTAAATTCTGCATATTATTTCATTTTTGGACCATCGATACTAATATGACAATAAATGTTCGTTAGTTCGTGAGTTCTTAGTGATCATGGACGTTTAGTGTCAAAGAAAGAAGTGTTTCAAAACCACTAATCACCAACCGCGGAGAGTTCACGCCTCCAAAAACAACGCAGTACACAGTCAACAGCACATTCTCACTCAACTGTGAAGTGCAACCCTTGTGTAACGGTAACGAAAAGTCCTCCCTGAAGATGACCCAGCAGGGTCGAAACACGTAGGAGTGTGTTACAATTGATAATAAAACGCTCTTTGTGCATTTGTTGGTGATTAGTGTTTTTGTATGATATAGTGCACGGACATGGAACACATTAAATTTAAATAGGTGTTTCATTTAAACACACTGTCAACTGATAGGATTATATAGTGTCAGAGGTAGATGAATGAAATATGAACATGGAACATTGGTGGAAGGACGCTGATAAGGGTAAACCGTAATACTCTCAGAAAAATTTGTACTAGTGTCACTTTGTCTACCACAAATCCCACAAGCATTTTTCTGGGATCAAACTCGGGACTCGGCGGAAAAGGCCAGCGACTATCCGCCTCGGCCATATCACGGCTCTAACGCTTTGAAGACTCATGTTCGCCCAGACATATAAAACTCAGTTCTTGCCTCATTAGATAACACAATTCCTGTCTAGTACAGAAGCTAATCGTTTATTATTGTTTCGGGAAGTGAGTGACGGTTCTTGTGAGATACACAACAAACACTGTGTGGCAAAATTCTGACTTTCTTATTGTTACAGCAGACGGTACACGTAGTTGTCACTCGGCTTCATACGGTTAAACTACAAAAATGCTGAGAAAAAAAATTGGTGAATGGCCTTTGACTGATGAAGTCATCCTTCACAAGAGAGAAGGTGCCAGATATTTAGACTTTACCGCCCTGAAATAAACAGGCGTGACGTTGCATGTAAAAAGTAATACTTAAGTGAAATTTTATAGGCTCCTTCATAGCCTATCAAACACTGTAGTTTGGGCTGTAGGTGGGTTTAACCTTTTAAAGCCTAGCGGTAACTTTACATACTACCAGGTTTAACATTAAAAAATTCTACGTGGTGCCCACATTGCGTTTATGTGTTTTGTACGGATCTCAGAACAAACAGCAACTTTTGCCTTATAAAACATTAAGAGACTGGTTTTTATAACCGAGGTGGAGAGTGTTTACAGCGCGGTACGCACTGAGTCCTTATATAAAACAGATACGCTTCGTCTTTAAAGGGTTAATTAGCCTAAGACGTCTTAGCGCCTTCGTAATACACACATTCATTACCATTTAATTGAAACAGCCTGTGATTACAACATGACGTTATTTCACATTGCATTTTGAGCCTGGTTTCGCCTCATAAATCAAGCATACAGAAGTTATATCCCCGTATCAGACAGCCCTGTCGTTTCTGCAGTAACGACGGCGATGTGAAAACAAGAAGCACAGCATAAATGGCTTGGCGAGACTAAAAGTTCCCAGCCGTGTAAAATACTGGTACTATTTAGTGCGAGTCTTTACCGGTTAGTTTCCGCCTACTTGAGATCAGGTCTGAATACGAATTAATCTTTTCCCCTTGTACCACAGTACGATACCGGTATACAAACAGGTCTCCAGTTGGCTGCGATTCATAGAACTGAAAACTTGTTCCGCCAAACAACTTGCAGTATGGTGTTCCTCCAGTAGTAACTGCCGGTAGACAGTAGTCTAATATAACTTTCATACAATGAGACCGATCTATCATAAGACAAAGGAAAACAAATTGCTACTATTTGGTAACTGGTAGAATATCGTGACATCTCAATGGGGCGGCTGATGCGTTGAGCAAAGATCTCTGAGCGACAAATTAGCGTCTGTTACTAACGCCATGTTCTGAGAGTACTTCTGTTTATCAGGAAGTCTAGAACATCTGTTTGGCTCACTCACAGAGTCCTTTACTGCGCGCTTGCTGGGTGTGAATTTCGGACCACACTACTTATTTACACCTGATCTCAGTGTCTGAGAATGTGTCGCATTTTCCATACGGGTACAAAAAGTTCGGTTCCGTTTAACTGGTACTAAAACTGAGAATAGGAACAGCTCGATTGCTACAGACTCGAATAAGGATCTAGTTTCATGCGTCTAATTTCTTCTGATCTGGGAAACTTCTTTAAACCTTTGTTACAAATCTTATTTTATGATAAAAACTGACGACACGGTAAGAAATTGCGTGGGTGGTGGGAGATGACGGCGCTGGAGTCCGCATCACCCTCTGCTTATTATTTCTTGCGTCTGCCTGCAGACCTCTCTGGGGTATGTCTACAAGCCGAAAGCGCATCCCGATGGCGAAGCTGACAGTGTGGTTATTACGAAGGACTACTGGAGGGAGAAGTCGAAGAGAGAGTCGCTCTATGGACACTCTTTCCGTTACTTCGGTGTAGTAATATTACATATTTACATTTCATTGCCAAATGCAGGAAGAAATTACATTAGATCTACAAGAGCAAAAACAGGTAATTATTTCAATGTATGGTACAGTTAGAACATCTCGTAATGGCAAAAATAACTCTGAACAGTTCACGAATAATGTAAGGGACGATACAGTTACGTAACATATTTGGTACCATTCCGTTCGCAATCTTGTCCGTCCACCTGCTATGTTAAAACCTAATAATGTAATGTGAAACGCGCAACTTTAACTCTTGTCGTATAGGGGTCTTTATAATAAAGGAAAGACACACTTAGCATGTCTGAGAACAAGGGTTTGAGGACAACACTTGGATATATGAGACAGGAATTAAGTGGAGGCGGCGAGAATTTGAAAGTGAGCAGCTCTGAAGTTGTGCTATTAATGCGGTGTTAAAATTAAGGAGTACGAAATGGGCAGAACACGTGGCGCGCATGGATGCTATATTAAGAGACGCATAGAAGATTTGAACCTTAAGCCCGAAGAACCACTTTGGAGAAACAGACGTAGATAAGGAGATAACAGCATCATTATCATAACACAAACGTACTATTGACTAAAGTACTGCTCTCCTTTAGTCTGTAGCGATTGTAAGACCAGCCGCGTATTCAACCCAAATCGTCGCTAATTAGGTCATTAATGAAGATCGGCACAGTTCCAACTCCAGAAACGTGGTAAGTATTGGATATACATCAAACAACTGGCAATGTCACAACGAAGAATTCAGCCGAATTCAATGGCGTCTGTTCTTATCTACGTAAACCGATCTTCCGTTGCTGTGAATTCCCACTCGCACCATTAACAGATCTCCTGTACACCCTATTCTATGGATGTCACAGAGGCTGGTAAATTTATTAAAGTTGGCGACTTGTGAAAACAATTCCCGAAAGGGATGGGTGTGATGACTACACTTCACACTTGTTTTCGGGAGGTGTCTCGTTGTATCTCCATTGTCTAACCAGCTATTTGAAGTGAGGTATTTCATTATAGTTGTGCCCTCCCACACCAATGTCGACAGAGTAGTGATCTCTCAGCAGCCCACCACTGAACCCTTAAAAATAGTTACGTGCTCATGATTCATGGCCACCTTTTCGCTGTCATTCGAAGCCACGTAACCTGCATTGCTGAAAGAATTTTTGAAAGTAATCTGAGAATCAAACAAACACAAATATTTAGAAGCTGAAATAAATTCACTAAACTGAAATAGCGTTTTAGACCGCCATGTATAGATAAATCACACATCACCGTGATACAGATGTCCGTATCAGTTCCTCTTATTGTAAGTGTGATTACAAAACCACAAACAGTTGAAGTCTAGTGACCGCTAACGCAGCGGTAAAAGATGGTTCTACCGTTATCGCATTATATGAAAAGAAATCACGAATTCCTTGGCTAGTTTTACGTCTGAACTGGTCATAACCAACACTGAAACGTGCAATTAACGGCTGACTTGTTTTGTCATCCGGACAACTATTTGTAACTTTTTATTCTTTCAAACCAAGCTTATGTCAGTATTTCAGAAAAAGATCTGACAACGTCTTATATAATTTGAATTTTCAGTTAATCTAAAGTCACCATAAAGTTGTTGACAATTTTTGTAACATACATAATTTTTTACATACATGGGGAAAATAATAACAGAAAGGTACGGTGTTCAGCAAAGTATAACAGCGTAATATGCCTTTTCATCCGTCAGCTAAAAATAATTTTAAAATAATTTAACATTCCGAACGTAAGGTTTAGAAACTGCCTACTTCACAGGCAGTCACTGTTGCCTGGTTAGTAACCCGCTCAATGACGTCATAATATTCTGACAACTATGTGGCATCTGACCCTTGGGAATTATTGCGAACACTCTAATCAAAAGGTTGAAAAGGACACTGCTCAGTTGACGCAGCATCACTGAATACACAAATAAATAAGTAAATGTGTCGACACTTCATACAAGGGGATTCATTTTAAAAACAGAGCAATCAAATAATATGAAGTCTGCAATATGTAGAATTAACACGTGTGGCATCGCTGCAAACACAAAACAAATGATCTAGCCCCTTATGGCACACTAATATAGAAGAAAATATTTTTAAAATGGCTGTTAGTTATTAGACAGCGTTACCATTAAGCCAACATTCAATTAAGGTGATGTAAAAGCTTTTAATTTTGTCTCAGCTATTAATGAAAGTGTTCGTAAAAATAAAAAAATCAGGTGTATTTATTTGCAATTAATTTCATTTCCACACGGATTTACGCGAGCATTACTGCAGATGATTAAGGCAAATGTCCATGAGACTGAACACTGTTCCTTCTTTATTATGAATAATATGCACTAACATACTTGCATTTAGTGACTGAAACAAGAAAAACTTCATGTGAAAACAAACCGCACAATTGGCCCCCCTACCTAATCAACTAACTCCACGGAGCAGAGTCCTTGAGAAGCTAATACGTTCTCAGCGAGCCAAGAAACGCCTGCAATTTTGGGAACCCGAAAAATCAGTACCGCGCTTCAAAGGGGCCCGACACTTGCCCTGGCCCCAGTCAGATGAATCCAGTTAACCCCATCCCAAACTATTTCTGTAAAATTCATTAATGTGACCCTCCCATCTACATCTAGGTCTTCCAAGCGGTCTCTTTCCTTCATGTTTCACCACAGAAACCCTGTAGGCATTCCTCCTCTCCACCACGCCTGCCACAAGCCCCACAAACCTCACCTTCCTTTGTTTGAAAAATGTTGGGAAGAATCACACGCGCCTCCCAACTACGGCAATAAGACGCCAAAAGACGCGACGATCATCATCAGTTCTCAGCGTATGTTGTGGGATTCAACTTTTATTTGTTTAATAAAAGATTTACATGTGTCAAACGCCCAAAGCAACAGACAGACTGCTCTGTAGGTGCACGGATAATACGCTACGAAGATTTATTTCCAAACGTTTTATCATACCACCAAGTCATAACTACCTCCTCATCGCATTCGACGCTACAAATCTACAACCCGTACGTACATTCGCAACAGCCACGATTAAAGACCTAAGAAAGAACAAAAACCACACACGCACTGTCATTAAATTACCCACTTACCGCCTTTCTAACAAACACATATACAGAAAAAAAATCGTGTTAAATAAAATCAGTGGACATTGAAGGATTAAGTGTAAATTTACTCACGCTTGCAACTTATACATCACATGCCATTTTAAAATGTAAGTAATTATCTATACATAATTCGTCAATTAGTTACAATATTCCTAGAATTTACACAACAAAACATAATAGGAGATCCGTTACTTGGTGCTGAGGTTCAAGACGTTATATCTTATATTACAGTGTTTGTGGTCGACAGATGTCTTTTAGAATGGAATTAAGAGAGGCGTAATAACAGGGAGTGAGTGACACAGGTTGTTCTGCAGTTATGCCCCATTAAGAACTTTTTCAGGTAATGAGCTTTAAGCTGGGATACAGAGCCCTTGCAAACAAAAAAGAAAGCTTAATTCAACTCGACGTCTGATAATTGCGTTTCTTTAAGGTGGGGACAAGTAATGAATTTAATGAATAAAGCCCTCAAAATAATAATTATTAGGATGTGCTTGGACAGAAAATTACTACTTCGTCCTGTGTTTAACGTGTGAATAAAAAGAGAGTAAGAGACCACAGCGACGGATCGGTTTGCCTGTAACGAATTGCACAATTTAACCTTTTAAAGCCTAGCGGTAACTTTACATACGACCAGGTTTAACATTAACAAATTCTACGTGGTGCCCACATTGCGTTTATTTGTTTTGTACGGATCTCAGAACAAACAGAAACTTTTGCCTTGTAAAACATTAAGAGACTCGTTTTTATAACGGAAGTGGAGTGTTTACAGCGCGGTACGCACTGAGTCCTTATATAAAACAGATACGCTTCGTCTTTAAAGGGTTAATATTTACGCATCTCTGCCTTCGTTTTTAAACGCGTTGAGAAAACATGTACTAGTGCAACTGGCGTCACGTATTACTGAAGCTACGCAGAGTTAGAAATGAATGGAAATGTCGTTTGTCACGAAAACCGTACGGAGTAGGAAATAAGTTACGCTGTCTGACACAACCACACCTGTCTCTACACTATGCGTAACAAGTTCCAGGACCTTTCAACGGTACTGTTGCCATGAATTCACTTAGGCGCCCATAAAACCATATAATTCCAAAATTTCTTCATAAAGTTAACTAATTTGGACCGACAAGCAGAGTGACAATTGGAACTGGCTAGTTATGAACGAAAATACCTAACCAGCCAACCAACCAAATGCATGGAAGAGAGTGCTTTTTGAGAAGCTAACAGTTCCACAGTCAGTACAGAAAATAGGAAAGTTTATTACAATGTGTACAACAGACCGCCATTTGTCCCTTTTCTGAGCCATATTAGTTCAGTCCACGCCCCATATTATTTCTTTAAGATGGATTTTAATCTTTTAAAGGCTAGCAGTAACTTTACGTACCACCAGGTTTAACATTAAAAAATTCTACGTGGTGCCCACATTGTGTTTATGTGTTTTGTACGGATCTCAGAACAAACAGCAACTTTTGCCTTATAAAACATTAAGAGACTGGTTTTTATAACCGAAGTGGAGAGTGTTTACTGCGCGGTACGCACCGAGTCGTTATATAAAACAGATACGCTTCGTCTTTAAAGGGTTAATGTTATTCTCCCATCTACTTCTACATCTTCCAAGTGGTCTCTTCCCCTCAGGTTTCCCCACCAAGACCCTGTATGCACCTCTCCTCTCCTTTACCCATACGTGCCACATGCCCCGCCCAACATAATAAAAATAATGTACTCTGCAGGAGAGTTTCTTTGGGTAATATTCAATATCTGACTTAAAACTATACGATGTTTCGAATGTTGGCTTTCTGTCTTTAGTTAGAAAGATTCATTATGAATATAGATAAGGAATAATTATGCACACATATATGCGTATATACACATTCACAAATATACATAAAAATGTAACTTCAAATTTAAAAACCTGTCACACCCTCTTCCCATAAATAATAAAACATAGCCCACCGTCCTTTCTTGGTGCAAGTTGGCACTGAGACCAAGGCCACATCGAGCAGTGTTTCGAAACGTCGGCTAACGAGTTCCGATGCTGCCACACGTTAACAGTCTATCTTGCTCCTGCCTCAGGCGCGGAAAAATCCAAGCACAACAAATTTCACATGCTTTTTATAGTAACCCTTTAAAGACGAAGCACATCTGTTTTATATAAGGACTCAGTGCGTACCGCGCTGTAAACACTCTCCACTTCGGTTATAAAAACCAGTCTCTTAATGTTTTATAAGGCAAAAGTTGCTGTTTGTTCTGAGATCCGTACAAAACACATAAACGCAATGTGGGCACCACGCAGACTTTTTTAATGTTAAACCTGGTCGTATGTAAAGTTACCGCTAGGCTTTAAAAGGTTAAGTCACCATACAAATTTAATACCAAGATATCAGTTGTGAGCAGCCTACAGTCGTAGTCACCGTATTGCTACTTACGAGTTATTCGAAGGGTAATGCATGCTGATGACTTTTTAAAGGCTTGTCAGCACACAAAAACTTGAGTATCACACACTAATTGTGCTCGTGTTATTGCGACCCCATGTTCGCAAGGCTGTCTTACTAGCAACAACAAAAAACGAAAACTTAAATATGCTGTGGCCTCTAACGGCACTTTGTCCTCATCAAGTTCCAATAAAATCTATCAAAACGAGCAGCCGGGTAATACGATTTCCGAAATGCAATCTAGACGAATGGACAAATCAGTCGCTAGTGTGGCACTTGCCGATTCTTCAGAAAATACAACAATAATCGACGGTGTCACTACTATTACCAGAGGAACAGCTATAGTTTTCGTTTCCTTAACCCTCTGATACATGAAGAAGGAAAGAAGGGGAAAAACTGGAGACGGGGTAGTCAGTGAAGTTACATTTTATTACCAGTAAATAGAAAAATTTGGAATCGTAATGTTTCCAGGCAGTGCCCGCTCGTTATTCTGATAAAGACAGGTTCATGACACGGTAGCGTTGTAGGAAGCCACGTAGGTAAGGTGATTGTAATTGCGCAGTCTCTTATAAGTACGCAAAAGAGGAAAGAATTCGAGCAGGTAATCTTTCTAGACTTAATTTTGATATCTGTGTTAGGAGTCCTGCATTACAGTCGAAGATTGATGACAACGAGGCGAAATTTTGGTAGTCGAAGATTGATGACAACGAGGCGAAATTTTGGTGCTGATATATGGGGAGAACTGCATGCAGTGCAACGTACAACTGAGGGCGCCAAGTCAGTATTTACTCTAAGATGAAGGAAAATCACAAAAAACCTTGACTGAATTCACTGGTCGCAGGACCGTTCGGATGTACACGGATACCTAGCCAGCAGTCCGGCTTTCGTATTTCCGAAAGCTATCGGTAGTCCTTACGTAGAGTTGCTTTATTTTTAAGAACAAAGGGTTTTACATGGGTTTGGTTACTTACTTTGGGTGAGCACGAGTTTCGTGAATCAAACGTACCTCACAATAAATACTGACGCTCCCCCATTACAAACAGACCAATCGGCTAATAATGTATAGGGAAATAATCACTGTTTATTGTGAAGATCATAAGAAACCTACCGATACACAACTGGGGGAAAATGTAGGAAAGTCTAACATTAAATCACGTGGCATATACATTAGCCCTTTTAAGACGAAGCGTATCTGTTTTATATAAGGACTCAGTGCGTACCCCGCTGTAAACACTCTCCACTTCGCTTATAAAAACCAGTCTCTTAATATTTTATAAGGCAAAAGTTGCTGTTTGTTCTGAGATCCGTACAAAACACGTAAACGCAATGTGGGCACCACGTAGAATTTTTTAATGTTAAACCTGGTGGTATGTAAAGTTACCGCTAGGCTTTAAAATGTTAACCACTCTGCTTGAAAGAGTTAGCTACGAACGAGCTCTCCATCGAACGGAAACAGAATACGCCACGAGGTGTTGAACCTACCATTACCCTTTGCCGTTCAGACAAGGTGGAGTGCGAATAAGCACGCGGTCGACACTGCATTCATAGTCGTTCCACATACCAACAGAAGCAAACGTGTTGTCTAGTAAACACGCGTTTCGAAAGGCCGTATCGCATGTGTTGCCCTAATGACAGCGTCAACCCACTAGCACATTAGAAGCATTTGTTTAAATCATAGTGCTTGGCGCATGTTTGAATGTTAAATGATTAGGTGTGTCGTCTGCGTATGGAGAGACATTTACAAACTAAAGAATAAACTACAATTCACTTTTTAATAATTTCAGATGAAGAATTGCTTGCTCTGTACAAATCAGCCAACCTTAATTCTACATTTTCGAAGTGAAAACACATTAATTTTATGAATGAAAGACGTGCAATAATTCTTCCCCTCTTAGCTGTTTACGACTGAGAGAATAAATGTTACGAGTGACAAATTATTGCTTCGTTTGAAAGGAGTTTTACTGCTTTTAGGGCTTGTGATGTAAAAGCCAAACGTTTGGGGACACTCCTAAAATTTTGTTTCTTAACCATTCTGTATCAGGTATCCATCTGAGACCCTTTGAGTATGGTGATATTTGGACGGACGATAAAACCACTTTCACAGCTACAATGCGATGTGACAACAGTTAGGACCAAGCAAGATGACTGAAGCGGTACCCGGTTCGAATCTCTGCTGGAACAGACTATTCTGACTGAGGTTCTTCATAATTTCATCATTTTCTTCAGCCCTTCTATGCAAATACTGAAAGAGTACCTTAAATTAACCCTTTAAATCCTAGCGATATCTTTACGTACCACCAGGTTTAAAATTGAAAAATACCACATGCTGCTCACACTGCTGTATGTGTTTTGTACACGTCTCAGAACAAACAGCGATTATTTACCTGTACAGTAGTAACTGACTGGTTTTTATAACGGAGACGGAATGTGTTTACAGCGCGGTACGGACTGAGTCCTTATATAAAATAGATACGTTTCGTCTTTAAAGGGTTAAGCCAAGAACATGGCCACACTTTTTCCAATTCCATATTCGTTATAATCCTGTCACTCGACTTCATATAGTTGAGTCATCCGAAGCTTCGCTCAATAAAGTGCAATACTCATCGCACAAAAAAACTGTACATATTTAGATATGTTAAAACGACACGCTGAATTAGACTGAACAGGAGATCCAAAGTATTATAATTTGGCCGTAAATTATGTGTTGCACTCAATAAAGCTCTGCAAATATATTTTAAACTTTATTTTATATTTATTTTAACGTTTTACGAACTGATTAAAACAGGGTTTCGTAAACCGAAACTTTCATCACACAAGACCCTCTTATGAACGGACTAACAGGGAAAGTGAGTGGTCTGATAATGCCAATTGTCCGGTACTTTCGAATTAAGTATATGTATAGCCTATGTATACATACATATTCTAAAATGTCGCCAAAACAGTAACACAATACTGTATAAATATATAAATAAAAATAATTCATACACATCACACACAAATATAATTAGCCTAGTAGTGAACATAAGTAATAATGGTTACAGAGACAAGCCTGTGTAGGTACTCTTACATATTTCACACATAACCACTGCGGACCAAATTCCGAAATCAGCGTACATCTTCCATTACTTCTGAAATCCGCACATAATAGGTCCGTGTATAAGACGGTCTACAGCACAGCCAAGGTTTTGTACTGAAAACTCCTCTCTGTCAGTCAAAACCGTCTTTCATTATGTTGCAGGCTGCAAGCTCTGCGACGAGCAACGGCGACATCTGGCCGCTGGAGCGTCCTGAAGGAATGCCAGCAATACAGTCTCTCGAAGTGATGTGTGGCAAGGACCACATGGACGTCCACCTCTCCTTCACACACCCGTTCGAAGGAATCGTCTCGTCCAAAGGACAGTACGCAGATCCGAGATGTGTCTACGTGCCACCATCAACTGGCAAAACATTTTTCGCTTTCCGTATCGCCTACGCACGCTGTGGTACGAAGCCTGACCTGCACGGTCAGTTCTACGAGAACACAGTCGTCGTACAATACGACAAAGACCTGCTCGAAGTGTGGGACGAGGCAAAGCGACTCCGATGTGAATGGTTTAATGACTATGAGAAAACAGCATCAAAACCACCAATGGTTATTGCAGATCTTGATGTCATTCAACTCGATTTCCGAGGTATGACAAGCATACTTTCTCTTGACTTTAACCAGAATTGCCATTAATCTCTGGTTACTTGTTCCTTATGTCTCTCCTCGCAGTTTCTATAAACGACTTTCTTGTTGCAAGGACAACTCTTACATATGACGTTTTAACGTCTTTCCAACGGTCATAATAACACATTTATCACACTTGGTTAAAATGTATTTTGCATCGCAGTTTTAGGCTGTGCGAGTCTAGTCATGTGGCATCATAAACGGTTACGACCGGAATTTAGTCTCTGTTGCGTGTCCTTGTGTGTGTTGTGTGTTGTTGTCGGCAGCCGACATTTTAACTAAGTTTTAATCAAGCTCTAGTGTTTTATCCATACGAACGATCAATACAAGCCTCATACGAAGAGATTGCAACGCTACAAATGAAGTAACAACCACGATTAAAAGACGGGTCCACCGGGAGATGCTTTTAAACTTGGTGTACTCCCTGAGGATGGAGTCGCGAACGCCGAAACATGCTGAAGTAAAGTGTGAGATTAAGTACACAGTGAGTGTGCATTTATTTGGTTTAGTATAGTAACTAACAAAGTTCACAGTTGGGGCAGCATGCTACTTGAGGGATTTCAGATGTCATGATATAAGATTACGAGTCTAAAAAAGAGGTTTTAAGAGATCAACTGGACTGAATCAGCCCATGACAATCCGTCCGTCCGCTTTTTTGGTCAGGGGCTCCATAAAACTAAGAAACGTTTTATCCGGCCCTTAAAAACAACAAGTCTTATACCTGTGAGTGAGTGAGTGAGTGAGTGGGTGAGTGAGTGAGTGAGTGAGTGAATTCATAAGAATCGCGGTTCACTAAGGAGGAGTAACGTTTCATATTCTTTCTTTTTAAAGTTCCACCGTCATTTTAAACATATTCCGACCAGCATTCGCATGTCGTCGGCCATGTCACGGCACCCATGCGATTCGGAATAACTTAATACGACATGTTTTCAATGCCTGAGCATGTCATCGTTCCTAATGAAGGTACTCCTTTCTTTCGCAGGAGATAACGTAGACTGCTGGATGGAGATCCAGCATGGCAAAGGACCCTGGGCGCCACCAGTCAGTGGGATTGTACCTCTTGGCTCCATACTTACTCTCGTCGTGGCCATTAACGATTACCGCGGTAAGGGACGTCAGACGTATAATTGCAACCAACGTGACTCACTGCTATACAACTAACCAGCTAAGTGATAATCAGGGGCCATAATGCTTTTAGGTGCGCGTGATTTCGTTAAGGTCATAGCAGTGTTTGGCACTGCACCTCAATGCGAGCTACAGTGCCAAATTCAGTACCCCACCTCAACGATATATATTTACCTTTTAAAGCCTAGCGGTTATTTTTCCTGCCACCAGGTTTAACATTCAACAATTCTAAGTGTTTCTCGCATTGAGTTTACGTGTTTTGTATGGGTCTCAGAAGAAACAGTGACTTTTGGCTTAGGCGACACTAACAGACTGGTGTTTATAACTGAGACGGAATGTGTTTACTGCGCGGTACGCGCTGAGTCCTTTTATAAAATAAGCCACGTTTCGTCTTTAAAGGGTTAATAGTGTGGTATTTGCCTTACGACACAACGTCGTCTGGTACGTGGATACCAAAGTTTCCATCTTCAGGGGGGAAACAGGTAGTATCTTCCTCCGAAATGCTGGCATCCACCTACCACACTACTAGTTCTCATTACCAAGGAGACCACTTCGCCGACAAAACCCTAAAATTCCATGTTACAGAACATCTTTTGAGCAGCTAACACACTAATTCTTTACACGAGCAAGAAAATACATCAGAATGTGTCTTTAAATATAAATACGCAGATGTGATGCGTTTTAAACTATTGTGTCAACAAAACAATGGGTCAATTAATGGTTTGAAGTAAACTTAAACCTTTCAAACCTAGTGGTTAGTGTAAGTATTACCAGATTTAATATTAAAATGCAGAGGCCTGGGTTCAATCTAAGGCTTAACCACGTGGGTTTTCTGGTGGACAGAGTGACATTGATTCGGCTACGAGTATTTCGGCTTTTCCCTGCTAATATCATTCCATCACTGCTCCATACTCATTCATTCATCTCTCACCAGCTAGTAATTAACACCACTGTTAAATAACATTTACAAACACAACAAAAACATTTTTGTTCCCTATCTATTTGTTTCGTATCATTCACACGATAAACAGCCATTTCTTCCCTGCACAGCATTTTATCGACTGGTCTTTCTAATGGAAGGAGGGTGTTCTCTGCGTGGAAAGGTCTTAATCTTTATATACATAATGCTGGTTCATTTTAGCCTTTAAGGGGTTAATGAAATTTAAGACTTACAACATGGTTGGAAAGGTCTTCCATATTATAAAGGAAGGGGGAACCATGTATATAAAGTGGGTAGCAGAAAATGTAATTGAATTGTAAACCTACACAGGAAGAAATTACAGTAGAAAGAGGACTCTGAGAGTGTGCAGCCATTAACCCTTTAAAGACGAAGCGTATCTGTTTTATATAAGGACTCAGTGCGTACCGCGCTGTAAACACTCTCCACTTCGGTTATAAAAACCAGTCTCTTAATGTTTTATACGGCAAAAGTTGCTGTTTGTTCTGAG
This sequence comes from Coptotermes formosanus, assembly GCA_013340265.1. NCBI lineage: Eukaryota > Metazoa > Arthropoda > Insecta > Blattodea > Rhinotermitidae > Coptotermes > Coptotermes formosanus. The sequence goes on from BLKM01010649.1 coordinate 39,857, forward strand.
ATCCGTACAAAACACATAAACGCAATGTGGGCACCACGTAGAATTTTTTATTATTAAACCTGGTGGTACGTAAAGTTACCGCTAGGCTTTAAAAGGTTAAACTACTTTTTGTGTAAAGACAAGAACAAGAGCAGTATTTTCAGTTGCACTGTTTATTGACGTAAAACAAGCAATGCTGCACTACTTGTAAGCATTTACTTAATCCATGGACATTTCTCTTCAGCATATGTTAACGTTACTTCCTTAAATCGCAGACGTTAATAAGCGTTGGTCAGACATAAGTGTAGGATTTTATTTTAATTAACTATTATAGACCTGATATCAGAAAAATTGTTGTCTCATCAGAGAATTTTGTTCTAAGTACTCAGTTTAAATCCTGTGAAGTAACAAAACATCTCGAATATATCAGTTTGGCCGCACACGATGTGACGGAAGAGTAAATTAAATACTGTTTTGCAGTCAGAATAATTCACAGTTTCCATGTTGCTCACCAAATCGGCCGAAAATCTCATGCTTTTCTCTCATAATCTCATTCTTCGCGTATTTCAGGAGAATTCGACATGCGAGTGAAATCCTGCGCCGCTTCTGATGGCGGAGGTCACGTGATCCAGCTGTCGGATGAGCAAGGCTGCGTCTTGCGACCCAAGATGATCAGCCGGTTCCTTAAGGCGCGCGCAGCCGATGAAAGAGCGTCAGTTATCACATACGCTTTCTTTCACGCATTCAAATTCCCAGATGCTCTAAGTGTGCACATCAAGTGCAAAGTAGAGATATGTCGCCATGGGTGTCTGGACCACTGTCAACTGGGTTCACACCACGTGCCGATAGAGCGCAAAGACCAGCAGCCGAGACCTGTTTCAGAATCTCCTGTGGGCCCAGATTTGCTCCTGTATGATGATGTAGATGACGATGATCAGGCAGCAGGTCATTTTCCGGTCATCAGCACCGACTCCAGGCCACCAAATGCACAGGCTCAAACACATGCCAGACCAACGCATCAGCACGAAAGCAAACCCGTCAATGTGAGAGATGATGTGGAAGCACTACGGAAACCATTCCAGGCAAGACACATACCTGCACTTTTAATATGCCTCACATTATCTTGCTTTGCAGTAAAGATAAAATTATTGCTGAATATCAAATAAGGACTGTTCTCCAAATATGTGACATAATTTATTGCTTTTGTAAGAATACGTGAAACGCAGAACACTAAAATTCAATAATTTTCAGTAGGGCGTACTCGCCTTCGTCTTCCTGATACTCATGGACCAAGTTCGAAAAGCCTGTTACGATGTAAAGGGGTGTTCAAAATTGACCTCAATCCATACAGATTAACCTTCGACAACTAAATTTCTTACAAAATATAGTACATGTGCATCTCTTTCACCTGTTACGAGTTTAGTATTATATCATACAGTTTCCTGTCCAGTCCACGTACTTTCGATCAGAATGTATTTCATACAATTTCCTTTAAGACTTTTCAACATGTATAATTACAGCATACCTTCGAAACGTTACGTCGGCTTTACGTTAAAGTTTATTATCCGAAACGTCAAAGCTGACGCATAAATCTCTATTTGTTTTTCCCGCAACATAAACAATTATGATACTACGTCATATGAACTGTCTTTCAACTATAAATAATCCAGTAACAGTGTTAAAGGCGGAAAGCTGATCACTCGTCCAGAGAGGCCCTGCTGGGTGTGTGTTTATCTAATTGCGTGTGATCTACGAACCTCATAACGATGCGGCTACGCACTATTTGGGCTGTACCGCTACTGACAGAATGAAAAAAGAGCTAAAATCCTACTGGATCAATGCCCTGTCTCATTACTGAAACAACGCGCATATCCGACTGTAAAACTTTCCTTACGATGAAGTGTCCCCGCCTTTTTCTTACTCTTTTTCATTTCACACATTTTCTGAATAGTTTCGGATACTCATTTCGATTTTACGACGGTGATGAATTATTAATTTTGTCAACAAATTCTAACCCCTTTCACCTTTAAGAGTTCTGCAAAACGCAGTATGACATTCCAGTAACACTGAATGAAGCAAACAAACGATCCCTGCATGACTTGCAGAAATTTGTTACAGGAGCAGCCACGTCCCGGCCACCGTGACGGACAGGAACGTTTTCCCCACGGGCCACGCAAGCTGGCAGACGACGACTTGCCCATCCTGGATCGCCCCACTGTCGTGTCTTCAACAAGTCAACGCAAACGTCGCTCGGTAGTTGTATCAGATCGCAAAGTTCGCAGTGCAGACGTCGGCGTCAGTGGTCTCTACGAAGTAATCTCCGAAGTAGACCTGGCATTCACGCCTGACACACGCGCTGAGGCAGTGACGGTATTCCAAGGGCGCATCCGAGAGGAGGTAGTATATGGTATCTGCCTTCCAGTGCCAGGGTTCAGCGTGCTATTCGTGCTGGTTGCTGTATCTGCCGTCGTCTCGGCACTTGTCGCAGGGTCTCTGTTGTACCGCTATCAACTACAACGTGAAGCCCAGCAAATCGCCCAGCAGAGGGCGCAACAACAACAGCAGCAGCAGCAGCAGCAGCATCAGCAGCAACAGCAACAGCAGCAGCAGCAACAACAACAACATACCAGCACTATGGTAGTCAACTCTCTAGCTAGCTGGATGTCTATGAGACTTCTACGACCCCGCACACAACCATCACCTTCTGCATCACCAACACAAACCCAGCAGCTGCAGCAGCAGCAGCAGAAGTCTCGTCAGGTCTCCCAAGCGAACCATGAAGGTTGAATAATGTCCATAGCCCTCAAATCAAATGACAGAAATCTCTTGCTAGAGCTAAATGACCCGAAGTATTGGCAGATCTTAACTGACTGGCTGCTAATGGCTCTACATAGAGTACAGAAGTTTCCACTTCCACCACAAAATGATAGTGAACTTACACCAAATTCAATACAAATAAAATGGTTCCCAGAGTTAAACATGTGTGTGTGTGTGCGTGTGGAAATATGTAACTGAATTTCTATAAATAAACTGGTGGCACCGATTTTATAAATGTTTTAAGTACCAGGTTACTTTTTAAATCAAAATAAGTTGTGAGACTCCAGAAACACATTATCCATATCTGCAAAATTCTTGTTAACAGAATCAGAAAGTAAGCACTTGGTGACATTCTTTGCCACAAACTTGCAATAAGCCAAAAATAAATTAATTCTGTATTTCTACAAGTAAATTTATGGACTTATTTATTTATTCTGAAGATACGCAGAAACACTTCAGACCATGTACTTCAAGACCCAATACTTCTTATGGTGGTGACAGTAACAATATTCTAGATGCAGGTAGAGTACTTATGACAGAGACTGAACTCAAGCATGGGGATGTTGGGAAGTGGCCAAAGATTCTACATGTGTTCTTGGTAGGAAGTTAGTTATATACCAACTTAAAAATTTTATTTATATGCGGACAATGAAATGACTGGAACAAGATTAAGCAGTGGGAGAATGTCAGAACTTTTGTAAGACTACACAAGTTGCAAATCCTCCAGAAAACTCTTACATATTACATGTAACTGTGTTTGACTATTATATAGCTAAAAATATAAATACTTCTTATTGGGGCTAGAAGTTATATTTCTTTAGAAGTTGAATTATTTTTGTGTTTACAAGCAAAATCTACACTGCTTAGCTTGTCAGCATGCTACTGAAATGAACTTGCCAACTTTAGGAATCAGTGGATCTGTGATTTATGCTATTACATTGCACTACTCCAAGCACAGATGTGTTTGCTGTTATGTTGCTCACTCTCATGTCTAACCCACTTTACCAATGTAACAATTCTAACATAAAAACAACTGGAAGGTTTTAAATAGCAATATACTCTCGAAATTTAATGTGACTCTACCACATACCAACATAATAATAATCCAGAGCCATGATCTAACCAGAGTGAAAATTTTTTAAAAACTCTTTAGTAATCTTCAAAAGTATATTGGTGCTAGCACGTATGGTGAATTTATATAAAACTTGTGTGGGAGATTGGGGGTGGGAGGGTGTAGGTGTGTGGCATTATATTATTAATTGATATGTATAAATGTGTAACATATTTATAAGAATATAATTAGTCTGGCAGCATTGCAAGACACTATATCTACATTTCCCCGAGAGGGAAAAAACTTTAAAAAGATGAAAATTGTGCTCAACTTTCACTGAAAAAAGGTTTCACATCACTTGGTTAAGATGCCAATTATACATTTTCTTGTGGACTAAAATGTATTTCTCAGATTCATTTCGATCAGAACCATTAAGAGTATTCTCACAGGTCACACTGGGTGGCTATCTTGTGCAATGAAAAGCTGTGTGCAATATTACAACTCAGGAAGTGATGCTAAGAGCTGCACTTCCACAGCTTGGATCAGTTTGAAGGGATGGAACAGAGTTATGATCCATAACCCACCACTTTAAGCCAGTACTTTTAGCAATCAGACATGTCACTTATTTATATACTTATTTATTTCAGCAACTTATTGGTAAGTTTAGAACTAATCATAGTGTCAGACAGTCAGCCCTGCAACTATGTCACATGTTCCACCTGCTAAATGTTCAGCATTAACAGTCTGTTTTTATACATGGTTCTTGAAGATGCTGATGCTTTTCTAAACGTCACTGCATCAAAGCCATGTAAATGTTCCACAAATCTCTCTTTCTTAAACATCCATGTGTCAACAAAATTTAGGACTTAATGAATGTAGAATGCAATAGACAGGAAGTAGATTTTTATACCTTTTTTTGGAAACTGCTGAATGCCATGAGCAGATTTATGAAAACAGAAACATTGTTAAATGTTATATGTTTTTCTAGGATCAGAAGTAGTACAGGAATTTTAAAATTTAGTACTAAGGTCTCAGAATAGGGCCCACATGTGAGCTCTGGTGAAAACAATAATTAATAACAATCCTGGTGCTCCAGAAGATGCAGGGTCTTCTGAATCAACTAGTGACTGTTAGTTCCTCAGCAAGGATTTTACTCCTTGAAGTTGGTCACATATAGAGGCTAAGAATTCATATAAACTAATGAAATAAAGATATGTCAAACATGTATCCCTGCACATATCACAAAAGATTAATAAACCCAAAATTATGATTTAGCTCAGTAACAAATATTCTGATTGTATGTACATGCCCATTCTCTGGGAGGAAAACTTTCAGTTCGGAACACAAACGGCAGTCTTTAAATTTTCGGGTCACTGCAAAGCTTAGAATATTCTTGTAATAAGATGCCAAAAGTCAGTTTCAAATATCTAAATGTTGCAGATTTCTTTCACAAAACAGACAAATGGAATGCATATATAATCCATGAATTTTTGATCAGATATAATTCCTAATGGTAATATGGCTGCATGATTAATTACATTAAACATTACCCGCACTAGCAGAGACATATGACTCTCACTTAGATCTATGATCAAGAGACAGATAAGACTTTATATCCAAGGAACTCACAGTGTTTTATCTTCATACTGCAGTTTCAATATGCATCATAATACATGCTATAGCAAACAAAATTAGCATGCCATTCTGCCACTGAGTCATGTCTTCATCAATCAAAATGACAATTATTTGAAGGCAGAAGTTTGACAAGAAGCTGGATAAACAAGGTCCAGAACCTCTAAGAAGTAACATTTTCAAAAGAATAATGGCCAAATATGCCCTTCAAGAGGCACTAAAAAGTACATTTCAATTACACATGCCATCTGCTGCAGCTATATGGAAATAAAATGTCAGATGCTTGGATAACATTTATAAATACATAACAGATGTGATTATTTTACTGATTTATTTATGATTTTCCTAAACCGCTCAGTTAGACTCAAATATTTCATCACACCTAAAGTGTGCTTTACAAATCCCTACACAACTTATTTAAGAAATTTTTCTCTGAAGTAAGTACTTTGTATAATATGTCCAGAAATGTAAATAGGGGTCCTTAAATTAAGCACCCTTAAAATTAATTAACATGAATAAAGTGCATACATAATAATAGTCACACAGGTGCTGGGTACCAGATTCATTAGAATATACATTACCTCAAAAGATACACACTATGAATGTACACATACATGTTTAACTACACCAGCCCTTAAAATTAATGAAACTGAATGCAACTTAAAGAATACATAAACACCATATAGGACTTCACATAAAGTGTCCTCTCATATGAACTAAACCAAACCAAAATTTAGAAAGTTTGATAATATTTTGCATAAGCAATCACAAAGAGTTTAACTTAAAATCAACGTGGTAAATTCTTACTACAGATCAGTGTCAACAGCGTTAGAAAATATTTATTCAAACACACCTAAAACTTGTCTAATGTATCTGCGTACAATCTCAGTTTCTGTCACTGTTCAGTATACAACAATATACGACAGCCCATACAGATAATACAGTGACCAGAATTTCTTGTATGGACAGTATTAAGCCTGATTATAAAACATCAAATATTAACAATGTCACCAAAATACTATATGTTTCAAACAGGCAGTACGTAACATTCCCTTTTGAAGGTTTTTGTTACAATTCTATGGGAAAAGTGTCAAATAAATTTTCACATATTTCAGAAAACATTAGTGCTTGGCATACCCTTACACTTCACAAGTGCTTCTATCAGACACCACAGTACAGCTGCTACTGTTATTCAGAATTTTAGAATGCTGCCAAAAGTAACCCCCTCTGTAAAGTTCCAACACAGGAACATTAATTTCACATTGAAATTGCTTTGTAGTTATTCTCAAGGGTGTGAAATACGTGTCAGAGTCATCTGTCATGAAATGAAGCACCCACAAGCAATGCCTGTCACTTGTTGATACTGGAAATACTACATTTTCATCTTGATGTTTCCTGTGACAGTGCTTTGCTGCTTATCTGGTTAGCATGGGATGATTAAGAAAAGGAAATTAAAATACTGGGACAGAAATTTCAAGTAATTGTTTATAGAAATAATATTGGCAGTTAAAGTGAACAAAAATAACTATACTTATATAATTTGGCAAATTCAAGGATCTTGAAAAAATTACTATCGAACAGTTATAAACAATTTCCAACAGGCAAAGACTTTCTTTGTTTCTCTACTAAAGAAAGTGTTGTTTTGTCTGGTCAACATTTTATTACTGAACAGTACCAGACAGCAGTAGTAACATAAACAGTAACAGGTCCAATAGGCTACACATATTATGCCCAAATAAAGCAACATCAATGCAGTATTTTAAAAAATTCTGTACCTATAGACATGACTCAGGACAGGACGGTTATCATACAAAGAATCTGCAATTTTCATCAAAGTATCTCCAACAGTATTAGTGAAATCATTCATGCTACATAATTGGAGTTACTGAGAGCCTCAATAGGTAAAACACAAATAAATAAAACAAACTGTGAAAACAGTCTATACTTTTTAAAACAAGTAATATAACAATAATTCCCCTACATTACAACGCCCCTTTGGAATAAGACTCTAATTCCAGGTTAAATTCACGTATCTTCTGTATGAAGGCAAAGGTCATTTTAAACAATTATTCTGAAATCTAAATTAAAATAGTGCATAAAATATTTAGTCACTAGAATTCTAATATAGAGTAAAATCTAGTACGATGCATTTGGCTCTTCCAACAAATTGTTCCATGTACATTTACAGCATTTCCACATATAGGAGGTGATTTAAACCATGTACTTCTTTAACATCTATGTTTGTGTAGGAAATAATTTTTAATGTAAGAAACATAAAAGTTTAAATTCTTACAGTAAACTGCCTTGATTGACAAAGATAGCCCACATTTTATTGTGTGGTTCAAAAATTTAAGGACATGGCAGTAATGCCCAGAGATGTGATTAAATAGACAGACAGATGAAGCAGTACACAAGAAGGACAGACATATGGACAGATCAATTTACTTGTACCTAGGAAGTTCAGACAGTCTTGTAGAGCACACATATAAAATGCAGAAACAGTAAACCGCCAGTTAACCATCCTGCAAAAAACCTGAACTTAATTAATGTAAACAATAACACTGCAGTTACTGAAATTAAAAGAATAAGTGAACAGTATTCTGTAAGCAATTACTTTTCTATTACTGCTCTTGTAATGGTAGACATGATAAATGCCTTTCTTATATGGGCATGGGTGAGAACAATCTAAATTTTATTAATGTTTCAATGACGCCACAACTCCCGAACATCAATCAAATTTATTATTCCATCACTGTCTCTACATATTGATGGTTATTTATAATGCTGTTTAAAACTAGCATACAGTGAATATTCTAAGCCACATTCAAATTATGACATGGTACAGCAAATATTACAAAAATAAATTATCAAAGATATGGTTCGCTGTAGCTCATCATTCCATTGCTCAAATATGAACAAAGATGATAATATTAACCTCCCTTTTTTACTCAATATGTAAAGAAGAGTTCTTTAAAATAGTTTATGTAGTAAATTTAAAGTTAGAAAATATGAGTAAATGTAATTTTGTAAATAATTTATTATTATTTGACTATAATTTTTCTGTGTTATTGATTTTTCTCCAAGACACAAGTAGGAATACATAAAATTAACTTGCATGATTATTCCTATGGAATTCTAATTTTGTTTAGTAGAGTAGAATACACAACATTAATTCTGTATATTGTTACATTTTATGATTTAATTCGGTAAATGAAATTAAACTGTAGTTAAATTCAGATTATGTTTCCAGTTTCTTAATTAAGGATCTTGGTACCGTACCTTAAGTTAGTAAAACTGTTCTGGCTGGGGGACAAAATTGTCTTGCTCTTTATGTGCACATGTACCATGTTAATTGATGTATAGAAAATCAATAAATATTATTACAAAAATTAGCTTATAGTGGTATCTTCAAGAGCCCAACTGCCTAGGTAAGAACTTGATAAAACTGTGATCATCAATAAACCTCTACAGTCCTACAAAAATGAAGAAGTACATATCCTTTCACTTTGATATCTTCTCCCCAACCCCAGTTAAGTCACAGAATCATATAAGCCAGCAGAGATGGAAACTCACTACTCTAAAAAAAATGCATTCACAAACATGTGGTGCTAGAAGTGAAAAATGCCAGGTGAAGATACATATTGCAATGTTCTGGGTTATAACATTAGGTTATATCTTCAGGTTTTAAGCCGAAGGCAAAAAAACCCACCTACCTGACGACACTGTGCATTACAGGCCTAAGTCAGTACACTATGAGAACAAAAGTGGCACAAGAAAGTGATACTGTACTGTAAAAATATAAATTCATGACCTGCAACAGTTAACAGCCTAAATATGGTAGCAGTAATGGATTACAGCTCGTTTTAGTCATTAAGGACCAGATTTGGGGTCCTTTCTTCTAGGTAATACTGGCGGAAGAAACTACAGTGTCACACTAAAAGACTTTTCTTTAATATTACAGATAAAATCAGTTATATGGTATTCATGACTCTGGAAAATTCCTTCATCATTCTCCTGCATTTCCTTGAGTTAATTCTTTGCATGTTTATGGAAAAAATTAAGTAATTTTCACACACCCCTCCCAAGTTATTTTCATATTTTCCAGTGAGTTCCTTGGGTACTTTTGTATGGGTTTGGAGAACTTCATTCTTGTACTCAGAAGGACAGTGTACTTGTCCACATGTTTGTATGCCATAAAGCATTTTCACAACTCCATCATGAGACTGTCACATATAATTATGAATGTTTGGGCTATAATATTTTGTTAAGGGGTGAATGTATGCTCAGGTACAAAGGTTTTGTTTGCTTATTCTTTTATGTTTCACTTTGTGTATCTTGATGTGACTCATTTTCTAACACATTTTTGATATCTCATATCATCTACACAGCTGTTCTGCAGTGGTACTGAAACCAAATGCATAACAGAATTGTGTGCGAGAAAATTTGACCTCACCAGTTAAACAAGATAAAGGAATTCAGCACAGAGGTTGCTGTATCAGTTACTGTAATTCATTTCCTTAGAATATGACGAACAGGTATTTTTACTTTTTTATTTTTTTTCCTGCCCACATGCATTTCCACCCACTGCAGCAGGGGCCTAATAAGCATGTGTGATAATTATTATAGAAACCACCTGCTGTAATATTAAACAATTTCAGTTTGTCTACAACATATTTATAGCTACTGCATGACTTTCAGAATAAATTATTATTTTGCTAAAACAGCATTAACCAGTTAATCTTTGTAATGGAGAAGCTGTGTGTTTTCATGTGAGGTGAGAACATGATTTTTCAAAATTACTTCCATATCTTTCAGACTTCAAAGTCTTCATGTAAACCATTCACTGCATATTTAGAACTAAATGCTGACAGAAACACAATCCTCCTGTTGCTTGTGTGTGGGACATTTTGTTGGGTATGACATACCTGTATGTAAAGTTTAAGCTACCCGTACTAGCAGGTGTCAATAGTAGAGCCGTCTACTAGCCTACATGACATCACAACCCTGAAGACCACTGTTTGAATATATTTTTAATTTGACCATTTGCAGACTGAAGAAGAAAAAATTGGGGTGAAGCTGGGAAAACGGCGTAGGGAGGGGTTAATGCTTTCGGTGGGTAGCATATGGGAAGCACGCAGTGTAACATGGAATACTAGAAGTACATTGCTGTTAAATGTTCCCCAATTTCCGACTGAGCATCGCTTTGTTTGAAGGTTGCCAGGCTTCGCCTTCTTATTTCTAAATATAAAGCAATCCCTGTACAGGTCAGGACAGGCCCTGAGGGTTACAGGAGGTCGAGGCCCTCAGATTTCAAGACAACTGGCATATGAAGGTGGTAAGGTTGTCAGACCTACGCACCGGCCGCCTTCACCCACCAGGAAATAGTCCTGGTACCCATTTCTGTTAGAAACTGAGCCGACCCCAGGGCCATAGTGCTGCCGCAAGGATTATGTCAATTAAAAATGCCAACGACACCATAAGGAATCGAACCCGCGACCTTCCGGCTTGTAGCTCAACTACTGCGCCACCGTGTGTCCCTACTCTTACACTAACGATAGGAATAAGATGAAGCGAAAGCCTAAGTACTCTAAAAAAAACCTGTCCCAGTGCCATTTTCTCCAGTAATCCATCTAATATGAATTGGTCAGGGATCGAACCCTATCTGACGGTCAGAGACCGAAGACTAATGGCCTGTCCATGGCAAACACTGTAATCCACCCAAACTAAACACACAAAAAAAAAAGTAAACGCAAGAAACTCAGTTCTAACCCCAAAGACAAAACCCACCTTCGCCATTACAAGCAGTATCAGTTAAGGTTAATTTAGGTAAATATCTGCCGTTTCTCCTGGCAGTTATATGAAACGCATATACACTGCGTGGGTAAAATTAAGAGTTTTTACATCTTACAGCAGGTGGTACATATCTTACCACTGGACTTTCAACGATTAAATAGTAAGATCTTTGGTTACTTTGGTCAAACACTACTACAGTAGGCCTATCAAGCAGTAACTACATACCATACTGCATCCATCTCTTCTTTACGACGTTCTGATTCACACGCACGTTATTTACACTTTAACACAAACGTCACTAAAGCCTTAGAAGTCTGACACTATTTCATTACACGCACAAATTTCATACATACTTGCTACGCACTACACTTCACCACTATCAAGGTCAGCCATGCTGCCTTCCCGGCAAAATAGTCGATTAGAGATATCGAATTACAACTAGAGGTCTCGGATTACAACTACGAGCGTCGTGATCGCAGCTGCATGCAGCTAAGAGTGCATAACCTGCGAAACTTCTTTCCGCTTACTTCGGCGTGCTATGAGACGTCAATAGCAGTTTATTTGGTCGGGAATTCACAACAAATCAGTTGTTAATCTTTGACACCTGCAACTACAGGTATAATAGCGTAATCGGTGACTAGACTATGGGCTAGACAACCGAGGAATCATGGTTTGATTCCAGGCAGGGGTAAATGATTTACCTCTTTTCCATACTGTTCCGACCGACTGTGTGACGCACCCTGCTCTTCCGACTCCCCCCACCCCACACCCCCCTCCCATTAAATGGGTATTGTGGACTCTTTCCCCGTGCGTAAAGCGGCACCTAAACACCTAAGAAATAGGGTAAAGGAAAGTAATGACACAAATATTTTGCCCCGTAAAAGAAAATGGCGTATGAAGAACCCGCATCACTTAAGAGTTAATCAATCTATATAGAGAACCAGATATCATCTTAGAAATTATAAGAGGAAGATTACGAAGTTTAGGACATGCGAAAAGAACACCAGAAGAAGAAATGTGAACGAAGTATTTAAGAATACCTCAGAAAGAAAAAGTTCCGTCGGAAAGCTAAGAAAGAGATGGCCGGACGATGCTGAAAATGATCTGAAGGGAAATGGTGTTAGAAGCTGAAGAAATACAATATTACTAGGGACAGGGACGCCTAGAAATTTATCCTGAAGGAGGCCAAGGTCCTGCATTGACTGTAGAGCCAGTCGAGAAGAAGAAGAAAGCCGCGCGTTCGTGAAGCCGCTAACTCGCCTCACCGAGGCCTCAGGTTAAGAATGAATGGAGTTATACCGACACCGTCCCATATGCCTCCATCGAGTGCATAGTGACATCTTCACTTTACCACAATCGTTTGTAACATAGTACTTATCTCAGAATTAAATGAACTTACGATATATAATTTTCTTTCAAATGCTTCACTCATAGTGAGATTATCAAGCAACACAGATTAAAAGTTATATTATCAGTTTCTTCCATAATTTCAGTATGCACTATCAGATGGCGTTGATTTGGGCAACTAAAATTTCCTCCTGTCGCCCTATTTGTAAAATTTTAACGTAATATATTGTTATATTAACCCTTTAAAGACGAAACGTATCTGTTTTATATAAGGACTCAGTGCGTACCGCGCTGTAAACACTCTCCACTTCGGTTATAAAAACCAATCTCTTAATGTTTTATAAGGCAAAAGTTGCTGTTTGTTCTGAGATCCGTACAAAACACATAAACGCAATGTGGGCACCACGTAAAATTTTTTAATGTTAAACCTGGCGGTACGTAAAGTAACCACTAGGCTTTAAAAGGTTAAAAGAGACAATTCTGATAAAAAATCTGTGACCTCCTGTTCACTTAAGTCCTTCGATCCGTGTGATGAGGCCGTGAAGGACTACATTTAGTTTTTATAAAATTATAAACTTACGTGCACAGTGTCCTCAAGTGTGCATCCTTACTTGCGTTAAACGTGTCGTATATAACATGAGAATAATATTGTTATTAACAAATAATATTAAGGTAATAAATTCAAAGTTGTGCACGGTCGCCATGTTCGTGATTGTTTCATGTGGAACCATGTTTCACACAGATTTTGAGTGTTTACATTCCCCTTCTACACTATATGTACAAAATATATACATGCGTAAATAAAATTATATATTACTTATAGGATCCAAACTGAAAGCTCGCTGTATATTCCGCCATATTGCTTCATATTCTTTAACAAAACTACCTTAACACAGGAAACCAAAAATGTTTCAAAGGTCCCTGTACCAGGCCAGACGCTTGGAGCTACAAAACTTATCGACACTAAGGTGGTCCGTCTGGAGAGGTCTGCGCCTCTTAACCTTTTAATGCCTAGCGGTAACTTTACGTACCACCAGCTTTAACATTAAAAAATTCTACGTGGTGCCCACATTGCGTTTATGTGTTTTGTACGGATCTCAGAACAAACAGCAACTTTTGCCTTATAAAACATTAAGAGATTGGTTTTTATAACCGAAGTGGAGCGTGTTTACAGCGCGGTACGCACTGAGTCCTTATATAAAACAGATACGCTTCGTCTTTAAAGGGTTAACTAGCAAACAGGTCAATCTTCCCACCATTTAATAGCATTTCAAACGAAACGGACAACAACCACGCACCGCAATACATACAATCGCAAATGATTGCTAAATACAGATTTGGTGTTCGCTTTGCTCGCTGCCGGAGATGTACATTTCCTTGCCACGCCTACTGCTGAGTTTGGGTTTACAAACAAGCAAACACAGACACGAACTGTCATAAAAAGTAATTCGCTTGCTCGGTAAAACACTAAACGACAAAAAAGTGATTTGTTGAGCCCTGCTTAACAAAGGTTAATTTATTTTCCAAACACATGTTACCATACAGCACTTCAGGGGCCCCCTCAATGGGATAGGAAAAGGCATTCTTCTGTCTAGGAAAAACAAAATAAAATTATTGTCTTTCCTAACTTACCGAGACTAAACATAACCCACGTTTGCAAACATATGTTTAACATACGGCACCCATTACATCGGCGGATAACATTCGTAATTATGTCCACCATGACCATAACCCTGTCGACCTGCAACAGTGCCAATATGCATGCTAACGATGTCAACACGCAGTACGCGGAAGTGGTCGGCGCTTGTCTCTTGGAGCCCCAGGCCTGTAGGTCACTAGAGCCACTACTTAATACCGCTGAGTCAATGGCCGAGTGCAGATTCACTGTTGCTGCCGCTTCTCAAATTAGTACATAGCACTGACACATAAATACGGCGGAGCGTGACACCTAGCTGTCGCACTTCGTCATCTGGAGCTCCCTGGCTTGATTTTGGCAGAAACTTCCTTTCAGTTCAACAGCCGCAAACAATACAGTGTATTCACGAAATAACAGGTTGTTTTAACCTTCTACATTTGTTTTTAAGTCGGAATGCTTGCATAAATGCGGGGAGTTTAGTTGGATGGCACTAGTTGCGAGGATGACGTCCTACAACATAGAATCAGGGGAATTTATACAGCGGATATGTTTTTTCCTTGTGAAAGATTTGTGCAAGTGCAAAGAAATTACCCGACAACGCTTTAATGTTCGCTGATGCACCTTCAAGAAACTGTGTAGTGAGTTTAATGTGAGAAACTGACTTCTTTGAATTTCTTTGAATTGTTTCCTTCACATGTTGCACTCTATCCTCCGTTCTTCACGTTCGCTTGCAGCCAGTAAAGTTTTTGAAAAATCTGCAATAAAGCAAAATCGTGATCTATGCGTATAATACTCAAAGCACTCACATGTCCTTGACCTACTATTTTTCCTGTTCTGTATCACCTGCTGTGTTAACCTTTTAAAGCCTAGCGGTAATTTTACATACCACCAGGTTTAACATTAAAAAATTCTACATGGTGCCCACATTGCGTTTATGTGTTTTGTACGGATCTCAGAACAAACAGCAACTTTTTTCTTATAAAACATTAAGAGATTGGTTTTTATAACCGAAGTGGAGAGTGTTTACAGCGCGGTACGCACTGAGTCTTTATATAAAACAGATACGCTTCGTCTTTAAAGGGTTAATACATATTGAGCTTTCATGGAGGAGTCGGAGCTTTAAAAATCGAGGAGTCGGAGTCGGAGCTTTAAAACTCGAGGAGTCGGAGTCGGAGCTTTAAAAATCGAGGAGTCGGAGTCGGAGCTTTAAAAATCGAGGAGTCGGAGTCGGAGCTTTAAAAATCGAAGAGTCGGAGTCGGAGCTTTAAAAATCGAGGAGTCGGAGTCGGTATCGGAGTCGGAGCTGTTGTGTACCGACTCCACAGCCCTGGATTATAACCCATCCGAATGTTTTAACTCAAGCGCCAAGGGAGACAGTTTGGTAAAATCTGATCTTAGTTTTCCTTGAATTCACAGTAGTGTCACTTTTATTTTCATAAAAATCAACATCATGTAAGTATTCTTTCCTAAAGAAGCATTATTTACGGCTTCATCAAAGATACGCGGAACAGACAAATATATTCAGAATGGCAAGCCACAAGGAATGCTTCTATGCGTATCCGATAAGGATCGCACATTTCCATTCTTGTTACGTGGGGATAATAGGCAAAGGCATGCAGACAACAATCACGGGTTCAAGGCCGATCCTGTGCCACTGACCATTACTGCTGATGCGAATTCCGCTGGGGACGTTTGCGTCCAAAAGTGTGGAATTGATTTATATAATACCATGGTAGGCTATTACGTACCTAACCATTGGTCGTTCCATAGATCTCAGGTGGTTAGCATCCTCCGCTGGAGTCCGGGTTCAGTCCCAGGCCAGTTCATATATTGTTTTTGTGGAGAAAGTCACAATGGAGCGGGGTTTTCACTGAGTACGTCTGTTTCCCTTACTGACCATTATTCCGTCAATGTTCAACCCTCATCAGCACAGGCTGGTACAGTACTAGCCTTTGAGGTCCCTCTACCAAGGAAACCAATTAAACCCATTTATTATTATTATTATTATTATTATTATTATTGTCGTCTTCATGATTTATACCCACCAAATGACTTTAGGGTAATCAAGTCAAAGACAATGAGATGTACCTGTCATGTGCTACGTCTGGGGGAAAAGAGAAATATATCCAGAATTTTGGTGGAAAATCTTGAAGGAAATATGCCACTTGAGAGACCTAGGCGCTGATGGCGATAACACTAAAATTAATTTTAAATAAATAGAATGGAAGGGAGTGGACTCTGTTTATCTGGCTCAGGATAGATTAAAGTCGTGGCCTGTTGTAAACACCGTAACGAAACTTCGGGTTGAATAACATGCGGGAAATTGCTCGGTTAGCCGAAGAACTCTTCGCTTCTGAAGAGGAGCCGCGCTCCATGGAATCACTACTACTACTACTACTACTACTACTACTACTACTACTACTACTACTACGACGACGACGACGACGACGACGACGACGACGACGACGACCACCACCACCACCACCACCACCACCACCACCACCTTAGCATAAAATTCGGATTTGATAGGGACTGTGTGAAAAAAGACAGGATAACAGTGCATTATGAGAAGGTTTATAATCTGTACTCTTTAGCAAACCCGAGTGTTATTAGCATTATAAACTTAAGGACGAAGAGATAGGCGGGGAATGTAGCACACGCTGGAGATGTGATAAATGTGTAAAATTTTGGTTGTAAAACCTGAAAAGAAAACACAATCGCAATGTATCGGCACTCATGGGAACATTTTACCAATATTAATGTTAAAGAAACAGTATTGGAGTGGACTGGATTGGATTCGACTAGCTCATGAAAAGGATAAGTGGCACCCTTTTGCGAAGACTGTAATAAAACGTCGGATTTCACCAGGGGCGGTAAATTTCTTCAATAGCTACGAGATTACTGTCTTCTCTGTAAGGGCTTCAATGGTGTAACAGTGCAATGGATGAATATTTCCGCTGTAAGCAACCCATGCCACAATCCTCCTACGGCGCTTACTGGTTCATTACACCTGACAACAGCAAAATTTCAGTCCAAGCAACAGAACATAAGCCGTCAGCTGAATAATATTAAAACCGCAATACATATAGGACGAAAACTGAGACATGAACATTAATTCTTTTATTCCTTTATTTTGAGTATTCATCAGATGTTTCCATACAGTACAAAGAACAATTTGTTAGTTTGTGGTGTTTACATTCCTACCACACACGCGCGCGTACCGACAAATTAAAAGCAGTACGCAAATACATTGTGTAATGTAATTTTGATTCATTCATAATTTCACACATAACTGAAAACACTAACTTAAATACAACAACTCTGCTCCAGATACACACAAACACACACACACACACACATACACATATACGTACAATAATTACGGGTATTGCTCGAGTGACTTTAAGCGTGATGGGAAGGTAAAGAAAAAACATATGAACACGGAGTTCAGACAAAGTAGCGGTACTGCATACATTCCATAAACTGGCACTTCACCAGCAGGTTGTATAATATAAAACCACCGGTACTTGGTCTCATTAGTTTCCTTCCTGCCATTGTGTAATTCGTTATGTGTTTCTCTGTGTCTCTCTGTGCTTGCTGGGGGAACATATACAAACATGATACTGGATAAAGTGAGCATATTTCCCCTGTATTGTTACTAGACGACCATACATTAAAGTATAAAGTGCATTATCTGCTACTTGGCGATACTTAGCACTAAGTGCAGCCGCGAGAGTAAATATTGTAACACGTGCATTACGTCAAAATTATTTTGTTTTTAGAGACTGAACTGACAGAGAAGCAATAATGAATTCACGTTTATTGATTTCACTGCCCTTTCTTTGCCAGTTACGCAGTTTCTCTTACACGAACTTCAAATGAAGTGAAACGCTACAATATACGTTACTTTAATAATTTTCTGTGTAAATGTAATCTTCCAAAAAGACGACCCGTAGCTAAATTTACAAAATCTTTATCGAGGTTGCCATCCACGTGTTTGGTATTAATTTTATTATAACGCAGAATGTGTACCAAGGATGACATTCAGTTTTATCATTGTTTTTGTCGTAGTCGTGTTCATTACGTTTGTTGTTGTTATTGTTGTTGTAGGATGTTTGTTCCAGTTCCATATTAGACAATACAGAAAAGGAATATTAAACATCTCGTTTGACAACTCAGCACTTGGAATGTTTATAGCTGATTATGTATTCCACCGCCATGACACACCTTTATATAAAACTAAAAATACAGCGCGGGATCAGGTTGCCAGAGAAATATTTATGACAATAATAAAGAATTATATTTCAGATAAAATAAGGGCTCAAATGATTGTAATTCAATGTATATTTAAGATTAAATGCGTGCTTTCGAAACAGAAGGGGATTACACTGTACATTTAAGGCACATTGAATGTTATAGTATAAAAAGTGCTTTAGAACCTTTACTAACACACAGATATGTCTGGACACCACAATGGATGGGACATAATACGACTTTCTTTTCCCAAAGACATGAATGAAGACTTCCGCCCATCATAAACAGCTTCATCCTGAGTGTTCTTCTAATTATGCATACTATAGTGCAATATTGCCCTTATCCGGCATCCAGTAACTGCAGTGAAATCCGAAGCATGGCGTCATGTTATACACAGTTACTTCAAGAAAAGTTCTTATTCTTAAATGAACACAGCTTACTTCACTATTCCTTCAGAAGAACCATTTGGAAAACTGAGTATTAGATGTAAAATACGTCGCTATGAATACGAGTGGCACAAGTTAAGCGGTTTGATTGTGAAGAGGGCTGATGGAAAACTGTATGAACTCTTGCTATGTCAAGGGCTGTAGAAATTAGAGAACAAAACGTGGCAGGTTTCATTTGACTCTCTGTCAATATTATCAATGATCAAAAATAATGCATACCGTAAAAATTCATCAGATCAATACAAATATCAAGACGTGTACCGACAGAAAATCATCCGTACAAACCTCCGCTTCAGGCAAAAGGATAATTAATTAAGGCCTGTTATATATTGTTTCCATCGGGCTGGGAGGGGAGGGGCAGACCAAGAAAATGGTCCCAAAATTAATAACTCTCTTAATATCTTTGTTGTAAAACAACTCTCAGAGGATGAACAGTACACGTATTGTGCAACAGATATGTAACATTTAATTTATTGTTCTAATGAGTATTCGCAACGAAGCTTAGAAGCCATGGAGTCATAGCTTTTGGGATGCTTTTGAAACAAAACCTATCTGTATTTGCATCTTACTTTCTAACTGAGCCACAGTCAACAGGCTGCGTTAGTTATTCGTTATACTATTAAATAAATGTTTCACACACATATATACATCTACAGGGATCAATCTGTCGGGGGTGTCTGCAACATAACCTGACGCTAAGTCTATTTACATACTAGTGGCTCCTCATAGATATTTAAGGAACCACTGTCTACAGTTTAATTAAAACATTACATGACATACATGAATGTAAAAACATCAAACCCACAGACTGAATCGATCACCGATGTAGATCAATCACTTTAACCAAAGTACCAGAATGAAAAATCCCTGAAGAGAATTGTTGAGCTAGTTTTCAAAATACAAAAATATATATATGTAATGAAGACTGACTTCTCGGTTTTAAATGGATAATAAATAAATAAATAAATATTGCGGTGAGTTCGTGACACAGGCTATAATGATGATGACGACAACGACGATGATGATGATGATGATGATGATGCATATGATGACAATGAAAACGTCCACTGTACTGAAGACAAAGACAAATACCCAAATGACAGAAATACCGTTAGCGCCTCACTAGCCGAAGAAACCCCTCTCCAGTCACAGTATTTGCCTGTACTATGATATAGTACGAAATGAGTAATGAAGATGCGATGAACATAAAAATATAGGTAATATTACGATTTTCTGCGTTTCGCCACTGTGTGGTGGTCTTGTAGGTGGATACCGACGTTTCGGAGTAGCATTCTAACTTCCTCTTCCGGGTTAAAGGACTATTGTCAAACTTGCACCTTTTACATCAAACCATGAAGGCAAACGCATATTCCTCCGAAACGTCGGAATCCACCAACAAGATTACACGGTGCCGAAACCCAGAAGATCATAATCTGAAAAATCCCCGACGTGAAAACCTGAAAACTTATAAATACGTGATGAATAAAAGATTACTGAGTCAGAGAAGAGCATTGAGCAATTTAAAGGAAACACGAACGGACGCAATGCTCGTAAGTGAACCAAGCTGAAAAGGAGTAGTGTATTCTACTGTGAAAACTGTGAAGAAGTTTTTGACCCTTTCGGGTAACTGGTGTTTAGAACACTATGCATGGTGGACAGTCATTGCTCGATGACAGCCTTCATCGTGTCCAAATCATTTAATCTACCTATCTGAATAGCTGCTTCAAAAATTGTTGTTCAAGGCTGTAAAATAACAAACTTTTTTGAAACATTGCGTTCCTTTGTTCACACTCTTAAAATTTTCATAAAACTTCCCCACCCGTGTCTTAGCTTATTTGGCTGAGGTCTGATTTAATTTTCACATAATTGAAAATAACTAAATTAAATGTAATAGTTTCGCCAATGCATTCAGCGTCTACGCCAAAATTACCCTCAATACCTGGTAGTCTGTATGATAAGAATGATCTATTATTTTCGTTTTAATTTTTTGTAAAAATATGGGAAGGCTGCCGTCAAGAATAAAGTAAAAATTCGTTCCCGGTATGATGATATCCTTGTAACAATATTTTAGTTCCACTGAAGCGTACGTCTGTATGTTGTTTCCAGTGTTTAACTGTCAAGTAGCACGCCGTAAGTGGCGCCTCACTTGTATACGGGAACGCAGTCTCCATAAAACTTCTTCTAAGACACTGGCGCATCATGAACTTGACAGGGAGGTAGGAAAAATGTTTATTCTTCTTCCTCCTCTTCTTCCAAATATTCAGATGCTGGTAAATCATTATACCAGCAGACCTGCATTACGAATAGAAGCAGCTCTTAGAAACTTTGTTCTTATTGAGGGTAGGATTAGTGAAGGAGGCAGCTATATTCTTCTCGGAAGTAGCAAAAGGACGCAATCGGACGCACAGGAAGGCCGACATGAGGCAGGAGATTATGAGGATAGCGAGGAGGATGACCAATGTGGCCGCAAATCCCGGAGTCGTCATGCAGATGAGACCCGCCACTGCGGCGTCTTCACTTCGTCCTGGAAACACCATAGTAGGGGCGCTGCTGTTGGCATTGTCGTCCAGAGAGAATGTAAGGTCGCCGGTAGACACGACACGGATCACTCTGTTAACGCCGACCTCTTTCTCAGGATCGGACGAGGTGTCGCGGCGCTGCCGCCTCACCCTGCGCTCGTCTCTGGGCCTGCCAGCCGCAGCCTGCAAGTAAGCCTCCAGAGGCAGTGGTGGTGGAGGTGGCGGGCCGTAACCGGTGTCGGGACTCGGACCGACGTGCAAAAGGGACGTCGGATCCGAGCATTGATCCGGGCATTGGTACCGGCAGATCTGGATCGTGCACTGAAAGTGGACTTCCATGGAGTCCGGGAACTTAAACGCCTGGAAGTGTGCATAAGACAGCACGGAAGCACTGGCACCGAAGTTTTTAATCTTCGTGAAGCGCGACATAAGCTTGGGCCTTGTGACACAGCCCTTCTGGTCCACAAGCTGGATGGGAGCGCGTTTGCCGTCATGCGCCATACAGTTACGAACGAGCATGTCGAACTTCGAGTCGTCATCTTTAATAGCAAGGACCATTGTCATAGTTTGACCGATCTTGACGAGTCCAGATACCTCCGAGGCCCAAGGTCCTTTGCCAACTTGGATCTGCATCCAGCAACCTACGTTGTCCCCTGCGAAATCGGCCCTCACCACATCCAGCATATCGACAGGGAAAGGGCGGAAGGTCACAGACTTCTCGTACTGGTCGTGCCACGTGCAGCGCAGTTTGCGCGCCTGATCCCACACCTCCTGCACCTGTGGATCGTACTGTACAACGATGATGTTCTCGAAGTATGTACCCGACCCGGAGTCTGCTCCGTAGCCATAAAGTCCATTCTCAGTGTTTCCTGCTGTTCCACACGCGTGGATGCTGATGTCAAAGTTCGCCGAAGTTCTCCCCAGTCCTGCAGGAAGGTGGACACAGTTTACGTTGCTGTAATGTCCCTTACTAAAGACTATTCCGTAGAAGGGTTTGTCAAATCCTATGTACACTTTCATTAAATTTTTCTCGCATTTGACATCCAAAGACACGATCTTTGGCATGTCGGGCATAGGAGCTGGCCATGCATCACCTCCACCGCTTCCAACACCACCATAGATTTTATCCATGGCTTCTGGCTGGGGCTTTTGTTGGGGTGGAGGTGGGGGAGGACCATGATATGCTAGATTGTGATCGAACACCGGTTGCTTTCCATGATGAGGCCCTCCAAATGGCTTCCCAATCGAATGAGGGGGCGGAAGACCGAGTCCCGCAGCCCCTCTCACTGGATGTGACAGCGGGTGTCCCCTCTGTGGAACGGCGTACCCATGGTTGTTTTGCGTGCCGCCGGGTTCTTGATCTCCAGACTCGAGGGCTATTTGGTCTGAGCCTGAGAGGTCAGACTCATCACCTCTGTCTTGGGCTAACTGCGAGTCCCCAGTCTCAGCCGTCTCCTGTGAAGGACCCACACCTTGCACCGTCCCTGGTACAGCCTCAACCACTTCCACCTCCTCAGCTGACGCCAGCTGAAACAATAAAATGACAACATTTTCCCTGAAAATAAGCACCCATATTTTATTAAATATTACAAAGTACTGAAGCATGCTGAGATGCGTAACTCAGCGCAATGTAACTGCGTAAAGCAACAAACTTTTCAATCGATGGAAATTCTGTTCTGCTACAGGAACGAATACAGTAGTATATCAGCAAGAAAAAGAAACGAATCTTACAAATAAATGATTAAAACGTGTCACATCCAGGCAAAATACAGGAAGCAGAACATGCTGTGATAATTACAGAAACACCCCGGCTTACGCAATTTTAAGTCAGGCATTTTCAGACTTATGTGATTTAAAAAACAAAATAATTAAATAACACTTTCGAAAACCGCGCCGAATTTTGTCTTGAGGAAAGGAAAGAGCAAAGAGACGAAGTTAGCTGAAGAATGCTGCTGGGCGATAACATAAGGAGCAGGGCAGTCACGCTGCGCCCAATCAAGTTCCAGTGTGTTCGAGTTTGGATTTCGGCCGACTCCCTTGCATGTACGTATAAAGTTGTCCACACTAATACTCAACTCCGACTTGGGCCGGGCCTTCTGGAACATTAAGCGTTGCGTAGGTTGGGGTGTAGCTGTACCGCACCACTTACACTTTAATCTTTTAAAGCCTAGCGGTAACTTTACGTATCATCAGGTTTAACATTAAAAAATTCTACGTGCTGCCCACATTGCGTTTATGTGTTTTGTACGGATCTCAGAACAAACAGCAACTTTTGCCTTATAAAACATTAAGAGACTGGTTTTTATAACCGAAGTGGAGAGTGTTTACAGCGCGGTACGCACTGAGTCCTTATATAAAACAGATACACTTCGTCTTTAAAGGGTTAATATTGCTTTAAAAGTCTGTAACATTGGTGGGTTTGTTTTCCGAATATTATGTGAGTACTGTCTCTCTTTTGAAGTACATCTGTTCTCATTCTCCAAACACGTTCTGCTAAACCTTTAAAGACGAAACGTATCTGCTTTATATAAGGACTCAGTGCGCACCTCGCAGTAAACACTCTCCACCTCTGTTATAAAGAATCTGTTACTGCTGAATAAGCCAAAAGTTTCTGTTTGTTCTGAGATCCGTATAAAACACATAAATGGAATGTGATCACAACGTACAATGTTTGAATTTTAAACCTAGTAGTAGGTAAAGTTACCGCTAGGCTTCAAAAGGTTAAAACGGTCTTACCTGTATTGCAGCAGACTATATACAGCGCATAAAAACTCTTTAGGGACATTGGAGTAAGTAACACTGTGCTTAAAGTTAATGGTGCAGCAAAAGTACAGTCAAACTGGGAACAACCGCACAGAAGTCTATAAATGGAGTGTCTAACAGACCTACTTATCGAATTCAATTACATTACAAAGCATTATTCTTGTCCCAATTACGGCGGCACCAGTTAACGGCGGCATCCTTCGAGGAGTGTCCGCTTACCTGATTCCCATCACTCTGCCTCGTATAAACTGGTACCTGCATATTCTTTTTTAAACAGTATCGAATGTTCTTTCCTACGGTTTAAATCCCTGACAATGTTCACAGACTAAGAAGTCAGTACGGAATGTCAGGTTGTATCATCCACTACAATGAGAAATGAGAATCAACTTAATCACGTGAGTCTATAGAAGTAACGGATCCTACCGAGAGAGGGAAGGTCAGTCGGCCACGGACTCTACCAAACATTCCATCAGCACTCGGATTACGCTATTACACACAAACACAACTTAGAATACAGGGCGAATATACATTCAGAAATATTAAAAATTTGGGTCGGTATTCTTTTGGTGCACTTACTTTCACCTTTGCAATGACTGAAACACTGATGTTAAGTTCCGGATGTAGCAGAACAGAGTCACTGAATTAGTATCTAAAATGAATAGGCAGATTTGTCAAACCTCACACAGATATAAAATTTCAGTTTGTTGTTGTAGGTATCTCATTAATAGCACTATCCAACCCCAGTATATCTTAAAGCGTAGTAAGTAAATGTCTTGTAAAAAGAAACATGGAGCACAAATACAGTTTAGGATCACAGTTAATCGCTCAACTCGTTATTTTATGTTTTCCCGAATCCAAGCAACGGTGCTAAAATCGAGGTTTGTGTTTTCTCCAAGCAGGAAAAGAGTTGTCTGTAATACGAGTTTTCTCCTTATTCAACTAAAGGCACTTGTTGGGTTTCCCCCGAAAGATGTGTTTCTCGGATTATAACTTACAGGACATAAACCCGGTACCAATTGAAGAGGGCGCTGGGTGGTACCCAGAGCCGACATGGACATTTTGGAGAACACCAACGTTCCCTCTAATTTTTTTACAGCTGCGCGGACTTGCTACTGCTCTGAGCAGAAAATTTTTTTACACGACCTGACGACTGCGCGGCATTTTAAAAGCTTTTTGTAATATCCATAATAAGAAAATTCCAGCTGGGCGGCAACAATTCACAGTGCGCGGAAGCATTTCAGTTACAGCGCGGCCGAACACCTGCGCAGCTTAGACAGAACGCTGGAGAACACTAAAATACTTTTAGGGCCCCACCAACGACTGTAGGCATCTTAATGAAATAATTTTATTCTTTTGTACTTTATCACTCATCTCAGTTCTTAAATAAGTTCGCTGTTTCGGAAGCCGATTCTGCTTCCGTCTTTAAGTTGCAACGGGATGGAAACCTAATCTGGCAGACTGAGAGCAGCTCTTTCTAAGGGGTTCGTCGGATTTGGTGTTTCTTCCCATTTCACCTGAAGACGGAAGCAGAAGCGGCTTCCGAAATATCGTACTCCGTTACGAATTAAGGCGACGGATAGAGTCCCAAAGAAGAAGACTGCTCACTAAGTAAAATATCTTGCCCTGACGGGATTCAAACCAAGTATCACCTAGCCCATACCTTAGTCCCTATACCGCCATACTGCATCATAAAAGTTTACTAATGCACAGCAGTGCTCTGAGTAATAAAACTTCATGAAAACTTACTACAGTTGAACCCGGTTATAACGACACCGGTTTATACGACACCTCATCTATAGTGTGAGATATTCTGCGGTACCAATTAATTGCACACTGTTAACCATAACATTATACTCCTCGGTTATAACAACACTCGTTGATAACGACACAAAATATTCAATCCGTTTCATGACGCTATAACCGATTTCGACTGTATTTCGCATTAGAAAATCCAAATAGGAATCGCTGTGAGCGTTAATAACATGAAGCGGATCACGAGTTTGTGCCTCACGTCACGTACTTTCATAATACTTAATTGTTAAAACAACAGAGCTAAGTTAAATGACATCCCAAATCGCATAACAAACAGGAGGCAAAGGTTTTTAACGGTGAATTTATATTTTTCTGAAATTTAACAGCGATTATTTCTGAGTAACTACTTGTTTAAACTATTGACATAAAGCTCACACTTACACACATCACGTATTGTGTTGCGTGTGTGTGTGTATATATATATATATAGTGTGAAATTATATATTTCTTGTTGACCCGGCTTGTGTCCTAATTCAAGTTGCATCACTGCAGCACAAGAATATAAAATATTCTCCAACATCGTGGTGTTGTTTCCTTGGAATCGTGCATTTAAAAACTCCAGTATAACATTTTCCTTCAATACAACAAAGCGCGATATTTAAAGGAATTTAAATTTTCAGGCTGTAGGTCCGCTAGAAAATAAAGCTATAAAATAAACATCTAATTTTCAGTAATCCTTAGAAACTTCATTAAAAACATGTGGTAAAATATTTGGCAACGAAAGACACTTTGACAAAACAATATTGAGGTGTACACATATGAAATTACACAGAATATTTGTTACAGGATCTCAGAACTGTCCTGTTAAATAATTAACCTTTTAAAGCCTAGCGGTAACTTTACATACGAACAGGTTTAACATTAAAAAATTCTACGTGGTGCCCACATCGCGTTTATGTGTTTTGTACGGATCTCAGAACAAACAGCAACTTTTGCCTTATAAAACATTAAGAGATTGGTTTATATAACCGAAGTGGAGAGTGTTTACAGCGTGGTACGCACTGAGACCTTATAGAAAGCAGACACGCTTCGTCTTTAAAGGGTTATGGAACAGCATAAAAACTCATTTAGCCATGATAATCTCGGTCTGCAATGTAAGGATCCACCAAATGCAGGCCAAAACACTACAAAAACTGCGTGTTCTGTACTCTGATAAATTGGACCCGTGATGTAATGTTTAACGACGTCGCGTCGGACGGTTAATTACGTTCCTGTTTAGCATAATACACGTTTGAAGTATAAAGGCGCACTCACGACAATGAACCTGGCTCTCCTACCGGTGACCTCTTTGCTAGCTTGGGCGGTGATTTCAGCTCCACAATGCTACTCTTCTCACGTGAGTGCGGGTGCAGCTTTCGGCATGGTAAGAGGAAGAAGGACTCATCGCAGGGATGAAGAGGACAGAAACTGCGGCGTCCATAGACACTCTCTGTATCATATTTTATGCTTCGTTAAAACATTTTTACGATTTCACAACTCAACGAGGTAATATTTGATGTCATTTTATACGGAATGGCTTCAGAAGGTGAAAAGGAATGTGCGGTCCGTCTCAGCGGGAAATAACAGAAGCATAACTAAACTGAGGGTCACATGACACATAGAATTTGCAGCTTGCTCCCTAGTATGGAAATCCATTTGCACCGAGCAAGTCAATTAATCAGTGACGGAACGGATAACAACACGGTCCTTAATTACTCGTACACTATTATGAACATAATGTATGTAATATTTGTTGCTGAAAAACTGTAATTTTAAGTTACAATACATGTAAGAGTCGTGTCATGACTCAGGCAGTTAGTTACCGCCCTCTCTCGGCGGAGACGCGAGTTCGATCCCAGGCCAGTCTAAGTGAGATCCGTGGCAGAGAAGGTGGCAGTACGACAAGTTTCTTTTCCTCAGAGTACTTCGATTTTCGCTTGTTATTATCACTCCAGTAAGGCTCCACAATAATTCATTCCTCTATAAGTGACGCTACGTAATCTTAAAAATTGTAAGAGTCGTTAATCATCACACTTAAATTTATAGCTTATATGAATATTAAGTAATGAAGTGTGGGTAAGGTTAAATAATATTGGTAATAATAATGGTATGTCGTATTCATGAAATTATGTAAAGCCAGTATAATGGCTATATCCTGCAATAATAACGAACACGCATGTACATAGTCAATGAATTTTTAGCCAATAACTAATCACAAACTTTGAGATAACGTATTGCCTTAACAGTTGAAGTTCCCCAAATTTAGGATCTCACATTCTAAGTACTTACAAGAGAGACGCAGTTGACAGTGCCCTTTATTTCTCTAGTAGCGGCTTAATGTGCGGTTGTTCGCTAGTATTCGAAAGACCACCATGGTTCACTGCATAAATGTACAACCACACGTGATGGAGCAAAAGATAATTGGTCCCCAAGTTGTGTTTCAGTACCATTAATCAAAGAGATTTGAACACAATGAATCTTACAAAATGTTTTTCCTTCCGCTAGGCATTCGGGGTGTACTGCTGGGAGCAAACCTGCAGGCCCGTGTTATTGAAGTACAACCTGAAACCAGCCAGGTGGCTACGGTCGTTAGCGCGCTGCCCCAAGCACGTTCACCGTGATTGTATCTACGGAATTTTTTCATCTTTTTTTATAATCTCCATTTCAATTCATCATCACTCATTCATCAACGGTTTCCGGCGTGTTTGTCCACTAATTTTCCACGAAACACAAAATTGAAGAAAGAACAGACTTTCTTTGTCAGTATTAAGACAATGTTCTGATCAGTTACAGGAGAAACTCACTAGAAGCAAGCATTCAGTGACAGGATAGCTAACTAAACCTTCAACACTTTAAAAGTGTTTTCAGGATCAAAAGTGGAAAGAGGTGCTTTACTGAGGATTAACTGATAAATTTGAGAGAAGTATTGACGACGAGAATTATAAACACAGAACATACACTGTAAAATGAGATATAGTGGCTTACTGCTGGGAATATTAAGCACAGTTAACACAAAGCAGGTACACAGACCACACGACATACTTGCTTATCCCACAAGAATATCTGATGATTCTTATGAAAAAATAAAACGCAGATATTTCTAGTTCAGTCCGACAAATGAACTGAAAAAAGAACATAGGGACGATTGTGTGTGTGTGTGTGTGTACTTATAAGCCTATATATAGCCCACACACACACACACACACACACACACACACACACACACACATATGTGTGTGTGTGTGTGTGTGTG
>BLKM01010649.1:69537-155999 GCA_013340265.1 Coptotermes formosanus
ATACACACACACGCACACACACACACACGCACACATATATATATATATATATATGAGTACAAAAGTGGCATGGATATAAAATCGGTAACAATCAGATTACCATCGGCGCCGAACACACTGAAAATGCAGTCGTCTTTGATGTTTGACATCTCTCTTTCATTTTGGTCTGTACAGCTGTTTGAGATTAGTCTTTGTTCTGTGACGTTCCTACTCAACATGTTTTTATTGCTTGACACCTCTGTTCATGATCCGTTTTTACTGATCTTCATTTCTGTTCAAGATTTCTTCCTTAAGCTTACTGTTTGGCCCCCACCACAAGAGTGATCTTTATTCTTCCACGTATCAATTCAACTTTGTTCCTTACGGTTTGATATCTCTATCAAGATTAGTGCTAAGTGTTCGACACTTCTGTTCAACACTGGTCTCTGCCCTTCGAGATATCCTTTCAAGATTGTGCTTCTCTGTTTTATTCAAGAGTCAGCTAATGGAACATGCAATAAGAGTTCTGAGAATGACTCTTAAAGACCACTTCCCTATTGCACATACTTACATTCCTACGTATTCAGTATTGTTATTATTTTTATAAAACAAATCATTAATTTCATTCACATTTTACATTAACAGTTGTGTCTTCCTTTTCAATCTATTAACTTGCGTCATAAGGTGTGAAACTGATTCTGAACAATAATGCACAACTTTCTGCCTTTAACTACATTTTAGTTAAGGTAACTGTGTTGGCTTCTTTTGTTATACGTTTTTGTGTATATGTGTGTTACAGATTTGTACTAGTGGTGACACTGTAACTGGCCATAGACTGTTGGGTCAGCACGTACATAAAGAATGACTGAAATGACTCACTTTCCTGTTGTTATTACCATTTTGTGAGGTACCTGTAAAGTACAGAATCTATGTCAATTTGTCGGATGTAATCTGATACGTTTGCGCCGTCGCTGTGTTTGTCATTGGTAACCTGACAGCAATGTTTTTATATACAATGTGTAATTAAGTTTGTGATCTAGTTCCGTACGTTGTCACAGGCGTATCACAAATAGTTCACTAGGCATCATTACGAAACTTCAAGCTACAAAAAAATTTCAACGAACACGTTGTTATTTACAACTCACAAGGACGTTGTCTTGTAAAAACATGAAAATGTTTCCAACGCCTGTTACAACATCTGTCACATAGGGACCTTACGTTATTCGGCGCTAGCGTCGCTGCCGCCGCACAAGTTCACGCGTCAGCCATGTTGTTCTTAGGAAATGGGTCAGGGCGGCGTTTAGGTGCCACCTAGCGGCATAATTTTGATACCAAGTGTCGTATAGATTGGTACAATGGATTAAAAGTGATTCAGAAGTTGAACTAGGAAAACACCACACACAAATTCACAGCATGGTGATCTCAAAATTCTGTAGTCTAGAAGCGTGAGATGAAGTGAGTTCCATGCCTCACAAATATTAGGCGCCACCGTACCCAGTTTAGTCACCCGAACGGCCTGGCGCACGGAATTTGTGCACTTTGCATAAAAATAACTCTACAAAACACAATATAATAAACAAATAAATACAAAGAATACTAACCACGATTTATAGGCAATGTGTATGTGTGTTACTCACTGTACATTATATGCTGCTTACTGCATATTACATACCATAATTATAATTGCCCTAGCACTTTCACAATGTCATTAGCTAACTCCATGGAGCAGCGTCCTTCTAGAGAAGCTAATAGGTCCTCAGGTAGTCAACAACTTCCCCGCGTTTTACGTAACCAGAAATTTAATTTACAAGAGCCCGCCACCTGCCCTATCCTGAGCCAGATCAAGCCACTCTATGCCCCATCCCACAGCCTGAAGATCCATTTTAAGATTATCCTCCTATCTACGACTAGGTTTTCCAAGTGGTCTGTTTCGCTCCAGGTTTCCACACCAAAACCCTGTACGCGCCTCTTTTCTCCCCCACACGTGACACATGCCCTGCCCAACTCATTTTTCTTTATTTCATCATCCGAGAATTTGGTGAGAAGCACAGTTCATGAAGTTCCTTATTACGAAGACCAAGTTTCACACCCATATACAACAGGCAAACTTATGGTTGTGCATAGTTTAATCTTTGTATTTTTGGATATAAAACTGGAAGACAAAAGACTCTGGGCCGATTTATGGCAAGCTTCCCGTGATTTCAGTCTGCTCTTAATTTGTTCATGAAAGAAATTCTCGTTTGGTAGGACTGTTCCCAAACATTTTAACCACTCTTTACTTTCAAAGGGTTTGTTGGCTATCTTTATGTTGTGATGTTGTCCTGCATTCTGTTCCCACAATGTCATTAGCGTAATTGAGTACAAAAACGTTCGTCCAGTACTAGTTACTCAGTCATTCACAAATTGCTTAAGCACGTCTTGTCCTTTATCTTTTTAAATACGATGAGTTGTTGTACCAACTCGAATAATCTTGAGCTCGTCTGTTCCCAGTGACACTTCTCAGCGTGATGCCAGTCGTTTTCTCTGTCCACAACACGACAATAAAAAATCTTCCCACCTAGACAGGCAAGTTCGTGTTAAATTTTGTACTCGTTCTTCGTAACTAAGTCTTCGCTCTATAATTTAATTCAAGTGTAATTAAACTACGTAGTAATTGGCTTATATTCAGTGCACAGCAGCACACCGTTTGAACATGGAAATGCCGTCTCATGGGCATAAATCAACATATCACCTCAGTTGCATGTATGCTTCTAAGTAATGAGTTCATATTCCTGTAATCAAATAAATAAGAGGCACGAGAAGACTGTCAAATACTGACTTGAAATTTATTCAATGACATTCTATCAACATCTGAGGATATGTAGGGAGCACTAGTTACAGACATGCATGTCAAGGAATCCCACCGACTGCCCACCACCTGCGTCAGTGGAAATAATGCCCTTGATCATTTACCTCAGCACAAATTTTCAGGAGTGTAAGTTGTTATAACGGACTCTGTGTTTCCGTCTGCAGAGCGCAACACTAACTACCTACCTACTTACCTACCTACCTACCTACCTAACTAACTAACTAACTACATGGAGCAGAGACCTTCTTGAGAAGCTAACAGTTTCTCAGCTAGTCAAGAAACTACCCGCATTTTTGGAACCCCGAGGTTCATTACCGCATTCACAAGAGCCCGCCACCTGCCTCTATCCTGAGCCAGCTCAATCCAGTCCATGCCCCATCCCAATTCTTGAAGATACATTTTAATATTATCCTCCCATCTATGCCTGGGTCTCCCAAGTGGTCGCCTTCCCTCAGGTCTTCCCACCAAAACCCTGTATGCACCTCTCTTTCTCCGCATACGTGCTGCATGGCCCGCCCATCTCATTCTTCTCGATTTGGTTATCCGAATATTATCTGGTGATGAGTACAGGTCATTAAGTTCCTCGTTATGTAGTCTTCTCCACTCCCCTCTCGCCTCGTCCCTCTTAGGGGCCCAGATATCCTCCTCAGCACCCTATTCTCGAACACCCTCAGTCTTTGTTCGTCCCTCAGTGTGAGAGACCAAGCGTAGAGCGCAACACATAAAAAGTAAATAAACCGACCCAAAAATGCACAAAGAAAACGATTCAGAAGAGTTGTGTTAAATAACGCAAAACTGTAAATTGTTTTTATAATACAGAAGTCTTGTGTTCAGTGGCTATTAACTCCTACGTGGTTTTCATTATTAAAGCTAGGCATGGAAACTTAAACGAATGAATGTTAAAGATCACTTGTGATCACATCGACAACAAAAGGTTTGAAAACCTTAGTTCATTCAACTACAGATGAAGTCGCGGATGGTTTTGAAATTATGTCTGCTAACTTGTCCGGTTGTTCGGTGAAGAAATTTTCTCCATTATTTGCCAGTGACTACCAGGAAATACCGATTTTTAATTCACGGATCGCGTTGTTTTGCTACTGCACGGATTTTTATCCGCAGTGCTCACTGTTTTCACTGACTTACATTCTTTGGCCTACACACACGCAGTGTATTAAAGTGCTTACAGTGCAGTCCATTCACTGAAGGCAAATAGTAAAACCAAATGGAATAAATCTTCAGGCCGATAATATAGGTCCCCTCTGTTCGTCGAATAATGAATATACTGCGAGTTCTTTGCGAGCGCTGCCTCAGACTGAAAAGTCGGAGCCAGTGAGGTCGAGCCGGACCACAATGCATTAAGCACTCTAACGGCTGCCCTGCCTAAGGAAATAGCATTAACCTTTTAAAGCCTAGCGGTAACTTTACATACCACCAGGTTTAACATTAAAAAATTCTACGTGGTGCCCACATTGCGTTTATGTGTTTTGTACGGATCTCAGAACAAACAGCAACTTTTGCCTCATAAAACCTTAAGAGACTGGTTTTTATAACCGAAGTGGAGAGTGTTTACAGCACGGTACGCACTGAGTCCTTATATAAAACAGATACGCTTCGTCTTTAAAGGGTTAAAGCCGGAAGGAATGGAAGAAGTGGAGGCCGCAGACTATTTATCTTACCTTTTAGGCGGAGGAACTTTGATAAGCGATGGTATCCGATACCAGGGTTGGGCAGGCGAACCTATTAAACGGGCATACTTGTAGTCAGTGCAGTTCTTCTTGTAACGGTACGAATTCGTATGAACTAGGCCCATATTGGCAGCCCAAAGTCACTGTTTATGTAGATTTCTTGTAAACCGAGACATATGTTAACAGATTAATATAAACCAACATATATACTTCAATAAAATGCACTCAAGAACAAGTATAAAACCGGTACGTGTTTCGGCACCGGGATGTCATCATCACGGTGCCGAAACATGTAGTAGTTTTGTACTTGTTCTTGAAAGTATGTTATTGAAGTGCAGAAGTTGGTTGATGTATTAATTGTAAGAATATGCACTGTATGAATAATATAAAATGTGCTAACAGACTTCACTCAGTAGTCTAATAAAATGAAAAATATTCTCACTAAAACACCGCAACAAACTTTTGTCAGCGTCGTGTCCATAAGGTTTAAAGGGTTTTCTTGGATTAAAACAAGACAGCTGCAAAAATTATAAAAGACGACACGTCGAGAAGTTTTCAATTTAAAAGTTAGTAAAGTACAGTTATGAGGTTTGGAGGCATATTTTAGGAGCCATCGCGAAGTTCAGTTGAGATAATGAAAACGCCCGGTTGCGATAAACCAACATAAAAACAAACGAACTATTGCTCTCCGCGGAATGCATAAAGGCCAACGATTCTACGTTTAAAATTCCAGACACTTGCTAAACACAATTTTAAACTTTTACTTCGCGGTGTTACATGTGACTAAAAATACAAGATACGTTTTTGGTATAGATGGCACACTAGTTACACAGTTGTAGTTCTCTGTCGCAGAATAACTTGGATTTCCAGTCACTGTGGTATTTGTGTGTGTGTGTGTGTGTGTGTGTGTGTGTGTGTGTGTGTGTGTGTGTGTGTGTGTGAAGGGGGGGACAGTAATTAGAGTTTTCTGTTCTCTGATCCCATGTTGCCGTCGTCACGCCAAGCATGCCAGTGCAAACGGCGCGCATGCATGCCGTCATTCTAACGCTACGCTCTGAAAAATCGCTACAATCAAGTGTACAGCATAGCCTAGTATAGTATAGTATAGTATAGTATAGTATAGTATAGTATAGTATAGTATAGTATAGTATAGTGCAGTATAGTATGCACTTTTTACCTTTAATATACAGTTTTTATACAAGATGATGACCCTCATTGGGATCGAAACATGTAGCTGGCCGATCCCAGTGGCCGCGCGGTCTGAGACGTCGGTCTGCGGCCGCTCGCTTCCTGAGATTGAGGGTTAGAATCCCGCAGGAGGCATAGATGCCTGTCTCTTGTGAGGGTTCTGTGTTGTCAGGCAGAGATCTGTGCGTTGGGCTCATCACTCGTCCAGAGGAGTCCTTCCGAGTGCGTGCGTGCTTGTGTGTTTGTGTGTGCGCGTGCGCGTGCGCGTGTGTCTATCATTGAGTGTGATCAGGTGCAAAAATAACCCTCTGCACCTACAATTAGTAAGCACACAGAGGTCAAAGAAAGAAAGAAAGAAAGAAAGAAAGAAAGAAAGAAAGAAAGAAAGAACATGTAGCTGCATAGTTTGGAATACAAATTAAACTTGCATTTAGATTTTTTAGTGTCATCAAACGATATTAAAACCTGGCCCATAATTCTTTGCTTGTCCAAAAAAAAAGAAGTGCGATACGTTAAACGTAATCATAAAAATCCACGATCGAGACCTGACCTGACCTCATCGGCTTTGCTCCAAATTCTCGTATGATATGTAACCATGTGCCAGGGGGCCGGCGTAACATTGCTGCACGTCCACTCTTCAAGTCACTGTGCGAACGGAAACGTTTTGACATATTTTAACTGGTCAACCCATAGTAACTGCTGCCCCTGGGTTGATTTTAACATAAGAACGACACGAGCGCTTAACGGTGAAGTTAATGAATACTGCGCACCGCCAAGCATATCTGAGGTGGTCAAGATGCGCCATGATGTCATCCAACATGCAATACACCACGTACCTAGTTCAGTGCTATTCAGGCATCCTAAGTGTAACAGGTTCGAAGTTTACGCGACGGTGAAGGTTAACAGCGACGTGCTGTAGGTACAGACATCGTATAATTTAGTAGGTGGCTGCCTATGTTTCAGACGCACAAGTAGCTTCCAGCTTTAAGGTATAAGTGCGTCCTAAAGACTTGCACACCTTTTACTCCGAAACCTTTGTAACCACCTACCAGTCTATGAAGCTAACTTTCACCTCATAACAGGCCATGAAGGCCCAGAGGGGGAATAAAGGTACAGCTGCACTCTTTCTTTAAACTCGGCGCTAGATGGGAATAGGTGGTCAACGCCACTCTCTGCCCACTTTACCCCTGGGAAATATCCGGTACCCTCTGTACAGAAGGCTGGGTAGGCCGCAGGGCCGGTAGGGACGGTTGCGGAAAATATAGCCTCTACTGGGATTCGATCCTCGCACCGTCCAGCCAGTAGCAAATCGCTACACCGAATACGCTATTCCGGCCCACATATACCAGACTATACGATATTATAATCCCTACCCCCAACCCACTCCCAAAAAATAAAATCCACACGTTACATATTATATCTTCAACCACGCGACAGAATTGTCTGATTCGTGTAAATAATTACAAATTGATATCGTAACTGACATGAGGCTTTCACATGAGGTTTGCTTGCAGTGAGGTTCTGAAGATGAGGAACATTCAGACAGCAGTCTTGTAAGATACCATGCCTTGAAATAAGTAAGTTTCTAACGTATCGAAGGAGTATACTGCCTCTCTCTGAAGTACTGTATTTCACAGCCACGTGCCACAATCATGCGGGTCAACCCTGTAAGAGAGAGGTGTTATGTTCCTCCAGACCGTTAGCAAACTTGTATCATAAAACATGATGTCACAGTCCGAAGGACCTCAAAATATTACCTACCACGCATCAATGGGCTAACCAATACTATTTTATAAATTTCGATTTACATCTAGCATTTAATTTCACAGCGACGTAACATATCGTCCACAGCTACTTTTGCTTCAAATATAATAATAATAATAATAATTTATTTGACAGAGCACCAGTGACACCATATTATATGATTGCCACCTAGCAGGCCTAAAGTAAAACAGAGGGACTGGAAACCTGGGTGTTTTTTTTAGTGGTGAAGGGCCCCGCAGCAGACGCTACGGACGCACCGCAGCCTTGAGGCTTATTGTGCAACCCTATGACGAAGATGAAGATGATGATTATTTTTTGTCCTTTTCCTGGTAATGGAGCACCGGTGGAATGAAATTGACAGAGGAAAACCGAAGAACTCGGGGAAAAAACCTGTCCCAGTGCCACTTTGTCCACCACAAATCCCACATGGACTGACCCGGGATCGAACCCGGGCTTCCGTGGTGGGAGGCCGGCGGCTAAACGCCTGAGCCACGGCACGGCCCGACCTGGGTGTTAGTACTTTACCTGATAATAATATTGAATTATCATGCACATCTTCGGGCATGTCTTCATTTCTATATGCATGCATATGAAAAACACATCAGGAGGTGTTTCTTGTACCTTCGACTACGAGCAATTATGCTGACTCACAACGTGAAAATCAGCAGGCAATCTTCTAGCAACGCCTGAAAGGAATTCAGTAAGAAGAGGTGGCATGAAATACTAATCCTACTGCACCGCGCACTGTTCACTGAACACTTCGCCTGTTCGCGCATTGACATCTCCCAGCATATATTGTTTGCCTCATCGTCAAAGGCACAGCGCTATTGAACATACTGGGCAAAGTAATCTGAAGGAGTGGCAGTGTTGTCTGTCTAGATAGTACCTGCCTAAACTCCGTAATGTCTAAACCTAGCAGCACAATATAACGGTACTAAACCTTAAAACAGCAACTACTACAGGTATACCGCTTTCAAGTTTTCGTCAACTGGAGATTCTAATTATATAGCTATAAAGGTCTCCGTAGCCGGGACTTAAGGCTAAAAATATGTTAATAGGTAATGATAACAACATTCCACTGAACAAAAAATATGTAACAATCACAGATAATTTCTGTTGAGCGTACTCAAATATGTACACCTGTTTAATATGTTCCATGTCCGTGCACTGTATCATACGAAATAATAAACACCAACCGATGCACCAAAGTATATATAATCTTTACTCGTAAGAGTCTCCTACATGTTTCGACCCTGCTGGGACATCTTCAGGGACAGTAGTTGTGATACACTGTGGTTGCGTTTATACAGTTAAGTGTGAATATGCCCTAGGTTTCGTCTTCCGTTTGATAGGTATCGTGTTCTGTCCGCGGTCTGAGTATATCCAGACGGCGGACAGTACTATTCTTCCTGAAGATGGCCCAGCAGGGTCGAAACATGCAGGAGACTTTTACGGATAAAGATTGTATATATTTTGGTGCATTAGTTGGTGTTTATTATTTCGTACGTACACATGTGTTACAAGTTAGGAAAGGGTAATATAAGGATTCCCTGATGGTAGCATAAATGTGATTAATGTACACGTATATAGGTTACAGGTTCAGAGCCCACATTAGAACATAAACGTAAATGCAAAGAAAATTTGGACCTGATTACACTACAACATATATTTCACTTTCCCAAATTTTTTAAATACCTGGAACTTATTTTAGCAGATAGCATCTCATGCTTTGAAGTCTGAAGTTAATCTATATAACATCAATAAATCAGACATTATCTCACAGAAAACACATTGCATTCCCTTTACAAAGACCAAACAGTTAATACTGTTTAGAGACAGAACCGTTGTTCATTATGACAACCATTAGAAGCCCACAAATATATCCTGTGTGTAAAATACAGAGTTTTTGAAGGTTGAAACAGGTGGTGTGCAGGCCTATACACTCAGCTCTAAAGCGCTATACAGTTTTAATTTATACTGACTATAAACACAGAACACAAACTGTGTAAATATCATCTTTCTGCTCTCAAACCAAACACGTTTGGACTTAAATTTGTTTGTTTAAGAAAACAGACAAAAATACATTATCGCATTATCTGTGGAGACAATTACAAATCCGCCGATTTAAACGAAGTTCCTCTCTCATGACGACTCGGCTTTGTCAACTTACTGATACACTTAAGTGAAAGCAACTGAAATGTTTTTCGTTGACCCTTATTTAAGAAAGCTGGTACCTACTACTTGAAGTCTTCTATTTATTTGAATTACTTTATAAGTTTCCACAAATCTGCATATGACTGTGTCCAGCATGGAAATATTTCCACGAAACAGAACGATTTCTTGAGATGCCAATAACCGCTCAGGAACCCCAGAAATCCTATGAAATCCGAAGCTTTGTTATCATACTCAAGACAGCTTACTTAGTCATCACACTGAGCAAGATAAATCCGGTCCATGTCCTCATTTCCTATCTATTTCCAAATCTCATATTTGTTTTTCATTTATCAGGTCGTTACACAAAATTCATACAAGTCCTAAGTCCTGCACGAGACTTCACAAAATTCTAGTGTTTTTAAAACTATTCGTTCCCAGTCTAGAGAACCATACCATACGGGCTGTTAGAGTCTGCTTTCCAATATGCGTATAGCTGCTAATGTGTGTAATATCACTAATATAGCGTACGTTCGTATACAGTCCCATTTAACACAAGGAAACTCATTTTCACTACTTTAACATTTTATTTATCCAACGTGTTGCCTTATTCTTTTCCTTCTCTCCAGCTCTTAGCATGAGAAATTCTATTTTTTTTTTTTTGGCCAGTGTATTTATAATGCGATATTGCTTTGCTAATATACATGCTCCCACGCATTTAATCCACGTCTTCCTTCCTATTTTCGTGATAATCAGTCATGTTTTATATTAGATTTATATTTTTAACCTGTACTGGATTCTTTACATTACAACTACAGTCCTTTGGTGCTTGAAGTTTGTAAAATACAACAGTCGTTTAAACAATTTCTTTGCTGTCAAAAATTGGTTGAACATCGTGCTTAAAACTCACATCTCATTCCCATATCTGAATCTTGCCTAAATAACTCAATTTTGATTGGTTAATTCTTCACCACCAATTTCGACTCCCTTAGCTAAGTCATTCAGACCACTCAATTTAACCCACAGAATTGTGTAATGAGATTTGATGAAATAAAATTAATTTAAATACAGTAAAACCTCAGAAACTCAGATTTGGAAGTCGGTAAAAAGTCTTCTCACCTAAAAAGAAGAAATAGGTTTCAAATCGCCACAAAGATGGCAATGTAATTCTTGTCGACTTGCACAGTATGTATAAAATGCAACAATATAATTGGCAACACAGTGTACCCACATCGAAATCGAAAATAATATATAGCATTGTCATAATAACAGAAGTACTCAAAACACCTGTTTGTCCTGACAGCTTGTATT
The DNA here is from genome assembly GCA_013340265.1 of Coptotermes formosanus. Classification (NCBI taxonomy): domain Eukaryota; kingdom Metazoa; phylum Arthropoda; class Insecta; order Blattodea; family Rhinotermitidae; genus Coptotermes; species Coptotermes formosanus. The sequence continues at coordinate 80,464 of BLKM01010649.1, forward strand.
TATGGCATAGAAGCCTGTCCTTAATGCGAAAGTCTTTAAAATACCATTGAAGCAGCACTTAAACCTCAATTAAAGTTCTTTACGGTAGTGAAACAATTGCATTTCCACTTTACGAAACTGAATAACCCGGAGGACAGCCTCATTCTAAATAACTTGCTAGACACCCCATCAATATCATATCCTTCTTATTTCGAATATAAAGATTAAAGGATTCTTAATATAAAACAAAACAGCATTGTTCTCTTCTGCCTCTTTTATTACAGGTTACCTGCAGCCACATAAATTTATTCCCATTCATTTCCTTAATTGTTCGTAAAATCGTAAATGTGGCTTTGGAACTGTTTCCTGAAGTAGTATTGCCATGAACACAGTTATTAATATTTTCAAATAATTTTTCCAAATTCATGTTATCAGCCAGAAAAAGTATCGGTTTATACGGACACTCATGATCCGAGAGACTAAGTGCAGAGCAGTACATAGATTTGGGTGACATCAGGAGATCGAGTCGGGGATTTAATTTCATTCCGCCACCCTCGGCACGTTAAAAACAGGAAGATGCAAGTGTGCCTGCCAATTTCGCCATATCTGTCAGTCAAACACCACCTGTGCTTCTGTACACGTTTAACAACTTGGCAACGGCCGAAAGGGTTTCCATTAATTTTGATGTAGAAATTATTAATGATATTTGACTACACATTCTAATTAGTTAAAGTCCGACAAAACTATTGGACATTTCAAAACAGGGGTTCACAAAACTTCCAACTTCATGGAGCCACCTCAAAATCCGAGGCGCCAGGAGCGTGATATTGGCAGGTTCCATGCCAAAGGCCCACAACTATTAGGCGCTCAAGTACAAAATCTCGTCGTCCGGGTGACCTGACCCTAGGGTTTGTGCGCCCCTTCTTTGAATGAATACTCGCAAATACGTATACATTCGTTTCTTCGCGCTCATAAAGCTTAACTCCTACAGTTTTTTTCGGAGCGTCAACTGTTTCAAATAAAAGATGTCGGGAAAATAAAACATATATTATGTCCAATATATTTTTCCGTAACCAATAAGGTTTTCGAGATAAATAAAAGGGAACAAACAGGTCCGAACTGTTCCATACAGACTCGAATCTTCAGCAACGCCGAGTGTGAACCTCAAGTATAAAATTTTCTGTATTCCTATTATTCTTTCGATGAGTATTTAAACGGCGTACGCGAAAGATTATTTCTAGAGGGCTAAATTACACGAACAACTGAAAGCAAGTATTGACTCTCAAGCAATAAAACTTAGGACACCTGTTTGAAGCGCCATCAAAGTGACTGCCACCAAACATTACTGCAGAGACGTTTGAAACTGTGGACAGATGGACACAAGAACGGTCAGCTCAATATGACGTGAGAACTTGAAGTACTGCACGATCACATGTGTAAAAAGTTTGCTTCTTTCTAGATTAAGATAGGGCCTGTGGGATTCAATACTCACATAAAGTTTCTTGCAAATAAACGTGCCAATACTGAGAATTGCAAATAAATGTGCCAATACTAAGAACTGCAAATAAATGTGCCAATACCAAGGCTTTACAGAACTCCGGAAAGAACCGTCGATTCGGCCGCCGTCTTATCGTTTATCAGGCGTTCTATTTTTCCTCCCATAGCGTGACAGCCCCAGTGGGCCGGGGCCTCCTCGTTATCGAGGCTTCACGATCACGTTCAGACACACCGCACTCGGTGGAACTCCTCTAGACGAGTGATCAGCCCGAAGCAGAAGCCTCAACCTGACAACATACAACAATCACAAAAGACAGACCTCCACGCCCCTGGGGGGAATCGAACCAGCAATCCCAGCAAGCGATCTGCCGCAGACCCACACCGTAGACAGCGCGGCCACTGGTATGGGCTTAGGCGTTCTATACGCAGTAAAAATAACACCTTATTCGGGGGCCATGTCTGTCCGTCCGTTTATGTGTAATCTCTCTGACGGTTTCTAGCTTAAGCTGCATAAATGTTATCCTGACTTTTTTTAACTTAAAGCGAGCAGTCTTTGCGAATTATCATCCACTATTCATTCACGATCCTCTTACATATCACTCGATGTCATATAAATTATTGAGTCGACACATAGACATCAAACAACCTACGAAAAAATCAATGATTACGAAAAGCCTTAGAATGTTTTACCTAACGCAAATATTTGGACCGCTCAGAATTTTCTGTAAATGAAATTTTTTGTCTGAAAGGTTTTCACTTTGTGATAATCAAGAACAAGAGATTCTTTTACTGAAACTGTTTTCGGTTTGTTCCCCAGTATTAAACCTAAAGTAGTCTTCCTTCCGGGCATAATGTATCTAAGCAGTCAGTAGAATTTTTGTGTTGAATATGAAGTGGAAAAATATGACTCATAAACATCAATACGGAAATCCTTTCAAATCTAGTAAACAAACTGGATGTAAAGGCAAAGAAATGTGTTTTTGGTAATAACTTTTGCAGTTAGCGTAATATTCACAGACGTTTAAAAATATGGAAGCGACAGCAGGTAGAATTCCGATTAATCCGATTAAGAACAGAAAATATTGGTGAATTCTTATTCGGTACATGACTTGCTCTTAATAGACTCGTTTCCTAACAGCGAAAGGGTAAAGTCGTAGACATGAAGGGTTAAAAAATTAATTTACATGACAAATTTTTATTATTGTTACGGACGAAAATTTTTGAAAAGATTTGTATTTACAATGTTAAAAGGAATGAACAATTTTTTGTCTTCATGGAATATACAAGAAATGAGCTACCAGCGAGTTGGGGAAATACCATTTAGAAGAAAGAGGAAGAGCAAAATACATTAAAGCTTCTGGTTTCGTTGGTACAAACAGTGCTCAGAAATAATATTTTACCAAGGTTATTATTGCTCAGGGAAACAGCTCAGTCAAGAAAAAGATCTACAGTAAATAACTATCAATGAACTGAATTGAACTGAACTGAACTGAACTGAACTACCAATACCTTCAACAACAAATTGCCCCCTGAATCACTTTACTTTAACAATTATAGTTGTTGTACCTGGTGTGATTTATTCTTATCGTCTCTGTTGTATGTTTTTGTTTGGGTTTTATTATAAAATATGTATTCCTATTTGTCTCACTTTTTCTGGACTGTCTCTGTAATTGGCCTCACGGCTGTCGTGCCAGCACATTAATAATCAAGAATTATTATTATTATTATTATTATTATTATTATTATTATTGAAGTTCTTCAATTCCAGTCTTGACGTTCAGTTCAATACATTACTTAATACCGCAGATGAAATGTGAGGAATAAAACTCTTAAGCTTCTTAACTTATTCAAAATCTTTATTTTATGGGTGAATATTTTTCAGTGCTGTTTCTGGCAGTGCTAGCTTACATTCTAACCTTTCAAGCCTAGCGGTAACTTTAAGTACCACCAGGTTTAACATTAAAAAATTCTACGTGGTGCCCACATTGCGTTTATGTGTTTTGTACGGATCTCAGAACAAACAGCAACTTTTGCCTTATAAAACATTATAACCGAAGTGGAGAGTGTTTACAGCGCGGTACGGACTGAGTCCTTATATAAAACAGATACGCTTCGTCTTTAAAAGGTTAAATAACAGAGGTCACAATTATTAAAAACGTAAGTCCTACAATCTCACTTTCATCGTCCTGTACAAAAGATTATGCTATCGCCTGGTTTGGCTCCATTTTCCCCGGCTCTTTCCACATCCCGAGTAAACGAGAATTCTATTAGGAGACCCTTTAATTGCGTACTTGCCGCATAAGAAGTACTCGTACTTTCTATCCATTTCTTGCATTCTCGCAAAGAACAGTTACAAAAACTTGCTTATTACACTCGCCATATTCGTCTGTCAGTCCGTATGTAACAATGAAGTAACCTCTGGTAGATTTTCATGAAATCTTGGTAGGTAGTTTGTCTAATATCTCTGTATTTATTACACCTTTGACTAAATAGGATAAAAATGTGGTACAATTTGCATGAAACCTACAAGCGCTTCTGCGCACATCTCGACCATAAATCGCTAAATATCGAAAATCCTACGTTTTCAAAAAGAAGTGTAGAGACATCGTCGATACAGCATTTATCCACAAAGCACTTTATTCGCAAATCTTACGATTTACGATGTTAACAGTTAAATAAAAGAATTTCTGTGCTGTGTCATGTCGAGAACTTTAAACGCATTTTAATAAATCAAATAATGACTCGTATGCCCCACCTGTCTTACGATAATCACAGGAACACAACAGTATAAGAATTTAGCATTCACTAATGCATACTGTATAAGGGCAGCGACAGAGTCAATGCGCTAGATTGATTACGCTAAGCGAACATGCCCTCGCTAGGTATGTATTAGTGGGATATATTAACCCTTTAAAGGCGAAGCGTATCTGTTTTATATAAGGACTCAGTGCGTACCGCGCTGTAAACACTCTCCACTTCGGGTATAAAAACCAGTCTCTTAATGTTTTATAAGGCAAAAGTTGCTGTTTGTTCTGAGATCCGTACAAAACACATAAACGCAATGTGGGCACCACGTAGAATTTTTTAATGTTAAACCTGGTCGTATGTAAAGTTACCGCTAGGCTTTAATAGGTTAAAGAGCTGCTTCTGTATTATGCGTTAATGACAATTGCTCCAACAAATCACAAAAACGTAAAGTGTGCGCAACATTAAATAAGAGTCCTACGGTTGTTGTGGCGTTCGGGAATGCATGAAGGAAACAATATAATGCAACAAAATGTTAATTACTGGGCGGGTAAAGAGGAATTTCGCGCGGACGACCGTTATGTTGCTATTACGTCACACCTTACAAAAACTGTCTTAATAAGAGCTAAATATTTTTCGAAGTTACACAACTTTACGTTCCTAAGTTGAGTGGCGCTGATGTCGATCTAATCTCGAAATCTCATTCGTCCTTCATGTTGTCATTACTGACTGTATAAAATTAAAAACTGTAGAGACATCACAGTTTCTCAGTGAGTAACATTCATACCAAGCTGCATGGAAATCATAACCGTTCAAGTGTTTCGTAAGCTGAAAGGAAACATGCACGTGTATGCATACACACGTAAAAGCGCGCGTCAGAAATACGGTAATCCACGAGCAAACTTCATCGCTTTATAAAAGTACAGCAGACAAGAAATGAATGATAATAGTAGCTGTTTTCTTAGAAGTGTGTACTGGCTTCCGAAGGAATTACAAATCCGCATAGCGAAGTGAGACTCTGGATAGATAACGGGAATTAACGACATATCTTACATACACAGAGCGACCTAGCAAGATGACGCGTTCCCTATGTACACGATCACCAGAAAACGTTTGGTATAGCCTGTATGTCACGTGAATGGTAGATCCCCCGTGTCAGATTCGTTCGCAGGGGTGTTTCAGGTAAGGCCCAATTATCGTAAGCAGGAGGGTACAGGAAAGAACGCGTGTACGATCGAAACAGTTGTCAATAAATAAAATTTAATAAATTTCAGAGATTGTTTTCTTTACAAAAACTGTTAGAATATCTGTTGATCTAGTTTGACATTGTTTGTCTCTCTTCTGTAGAGGTACGTTAAGTGCGAGTCATTAATGTCCTTTCGTTGGAATGATGTCACATCATACACCACAACCTCATCTGTGGAGAATAGTGACACGGTTATCTGTTTATTACTTTTACACGGATGATTGTACCCCTTGTGCCATCTCAGTCGACGTTTCTCTTTACTTTTATTTGTTAGACATTTTTATAAAGTACATACCGTTGTGATACTAGAATATAAGTCAATGTACGAAGTACCGTCACCACAACTCGTATAATTCTTATTATAAACCAGGCTGCTACATGTTTCGACCGCATTTTGCAGTCATCTTCAAGCCGTTATAAAAATGTAAAAGGAAAAGCTATTCGATTAATTATCTCAATTAATAGAATAACTTTTCCTTTTACATTTTTAAAACAACGGCCTGAAGATGACTGCAAAATACTGTCGAAACATGTAGCCGCCTAGCTTATAATAAACATTATACCAGTAGTGGTGACGGTACTTCGTACATTGAACGATATTGTTAGACATCTCTTGCAACAACCGCGCATCATGAATGGCATCCGGCTGCACTGAATGAAGAGTCAGAAGCAACTTGCGAATTCGGAGCTCAGCTCTGCTGCCGTAAAACCTAGGAAAATAAATGGGGACGGAGTTCAGTTGTGGACTTACCGACAGACCGAGAAAGTTCTGAACGATCGCACAAAATACTGGGAAACGTAGACTGTGAAAAAACAGGACCATAGCTTGTATCAGAGGCGGAGAAAGAAGGTAAGAAGACGAGAAGGAAGGAGCAGGCGTGGGACAGGAAGAAGAACACGTTTACCGCGAGTCTTTCGGCTAAGAATCTACCCTTTGCAAGACCTTTACTTAGGCACGGAAATGTGTGCACTGGATTCATCTAATTCAGGACAGGTACAAGCGGACAGCTGTTGCGAACACACTCTTTAACGTCCAGGTTTCATAAAACGAGCGGAATGTCTTGACTAGATTAGGAATTAGTAGGTTCTCAAAAAGCCGATCGCAGTGGCCGCGCGGTCTAAGGCGTAGGTCTGCGGCCGAGCGCTTGCTGGGATCGTGGGTTCGAATCCCACCGGGGGCATGGATGTTTGTCTTGTATAGTGTTTGTGTTGTCAGGTAGAGGTCTCTGCGACGGGCCGATCCCTCGTCCAGAGGGGTCCTACCGCCTGTGGTGTGTGCACAAAAAACCCTCGACAACTACTGTGAACAAGTAGGTAGAAGAGGGAAGGACTAAGAAAGAAAGAAAGAAAGAAAGAAAGAAAGAAAGAAAGAAAGAAAGAAAGGCTCTGCTTCATGAAGCCAGTTAGTTGATTATATTTTCCAATGGCCCCACAGCGCCTGTGGGGCAGGGCCTCCTCATTATCGAGGCTTCAGGATCACACGCAATTAGACACACCACACTCGGTAGGACTCCTCTGGACTAGTGATCAGCCCGACGCAGAGACCTCTACCTCAGAACACACAACACTCACAACACTCGGTGGGATTCGAACCCACATTCCCAGCAAGCGAGAGGCCACCGGCCCACGCCTTAGACCTCGTGGCCATGGCGATCGGCTGAAGATCATATATATATATATATACACACACACATCCATACCCCGAACAGGATTCGAGCCTACGGCTCCACTTCTTAGATGATCCAATACAGTGCGTTTCTTAAACAGCGCTGACTATTTGTTACTGGCTTACTAGCCTGTATCTGCGGCATGTAAAGTTCTAAGTGTAAAATAAGAATGCATTACTTTGCTTACTTCCAGAGTGGACTACATATTTAATGGCTGTATGAGCACTTTTTAGAGTGGTATTTATGCTAGTGGCTACAACAGTGTTGCCTGTGACGATATGTTGTTAGTATGCCAGACTAATTTGTTTTATTACACAGGCTAGCCTTCTTAGAGTAACGTAAAATGAGATTGTTATACTAGCTTACAAACACAACGAAATAACTAAAGTTTCCGAAGGAAATGACGCAAGAGCAACGAACACTGCGGACGGTATGTAGTGATTGGTACGCAAACACGCGAAGGGGTGGGCTGGCAGACAGTCAGAGAATACCAATGCCGCAGTATACATACCGCTCGTCCGACCGCGGGAACACCTCTCCTGGTGGTAACGGAGGATTGACCGCGCTCAGACCCTCAGGGGCCCCGCTGACCCACACAGATGCCAAAAATTACATGATGTGCTCTTTATGTATATATGCGTCAGGCCGATTCATAACCCGACCTGTGGGTGTGAAACCAACATCTACCTCGTTCATTCATTCCTTTTCTACGGCCCGGTTGCTTCTTGTCTAATACCATCTGTGCGTTGTTCAACTTTCGAAGCAGTCAGACGCCACAGAGTCTCTACATAAACACATGTTAGCCGGAACAAACTGTACAATTACTGTCTTATGACATGTGATGCAATGTACTGTGGTAGACAGGTATCAGACAGCACGGCATCAAACCGCATAACACCATAATCCTAATGCATAAAAACTACTTTAACACCACATATTGTATATTTCAATGCAGTAAACACTTGTAATTCTTTAACAAATACTCCCCGAGGATGGCAATTCAGTTGCCAAAACATATGTAAAGGTAAAGGTTCACCCTATAAGAGCCTATGAGGGTCAAAGAGGGGGAGTAGAGGTATAGCTCTACCCATTCGTGAGCCTCGGCACGAGGAGGGCATGGGTTGGCTAGCCCCACGCCCCGGCCGCTTTACCCCCGGGAAAGAGACCCGGTACCCATTGTACAGGAGGCTGGATGGGCCCCAGGACCGGCCTGGACGGCTGCGGAAAATCTTGCCCTCACCGGGATTCGATCCCCGGACCGTCCAGCCCGTAGCGAGTCGCTATACCGACTACGCTATCCCGGTCCACCCAAAACATACGTAGGGGCTGAAATACATATTAAATATGTTAATAATCTTGCGTATTTGTTGGTTTTGACTTAAACTTAAGGGAGTCAAGTTTGTTCACATATTACGTTATGGCCAAAATTAACTCTGACATTAATTCACTTATTTAACTACGCTTTTAAAACGTATGCTATGTAACGCTGAATGGTAAAATGATTCCTGAAAGTTAAATTGGAATAATTATGTAAGAAGGTACAGCATGTTTTAATGTTCTATTTCAGCATTCGTCTTCAGGGACTATGAAAAACTATGAAAGCCTCTTCACGGGAACCGATTTCAGGACAAAGTGTTAAATGCAGGACCTTTCGAATGCCAACCACTAAGCAACGCCAATCGTTGCAGTCTGAAAGAACAGAAGGTTGAACCAAACATTCTCAGACGAACTGCGGCACAGGGATCCTAAGTTAGTCACCCCTGTTTTTTTTTGTCCTGTAATATCCATTAAACTTGAAAGCTTGCAAGTGTGAGACATGACGACCATAAGGCAGTGCAACAGATAATAACAGCCAAGAAGCAAGATCTCTTCTGTAATTTCTACCGCTTTTCAAAGTTTTCTCCAGAGTTTTTAATTTTTCAGTCAATGTGTTGTTACAAAATCTCCGATACCAGGTGTAACACAGGTGTAACACAGGTGTAACACAGGTGTAAGAAGCCTAGCATTAGCAGTGAGGAGGCCACAACAGTGAGTGAAAAGTTCGCTCTGCTTTGGCTTTTGTTTCTTCATTTCTTTGGGCAATAATTTCATATAACATGAAGACATATGAAGGGTCTCGAGAAAAATACACATTTTTTAGGGAACTGTAATCATCCCAAACTCTAATCGCACAATGGGACTCATGTACAACGAGCACACATATTCACTTGTTCATTTATTGTATCAGTAGTGGAGGGAAATCGTCCCTGGAACTTTGGTAACAACGCGTTTCCACGAGAGCGGTAGAAGGCCATCAATACAGAGTAAGTACCAAGACTCAAGTCTTCTGGGATGTCAACGTTGTGTCATTAGATAAATTCTTCTCGACGTTTCGAAATGACAGTGGTTCCTTCATCTTCATGGCCACCCAGCCCAAGATAAAGGCAACAAGGTCATTCGAATTCGTGAACTACTTATACAATGACACCGCGTAGTTCCAGTAATCTAAGTTTTTACTCCGTACCAATTTATTCTGTTGCTTACTCCAGCCACATGTGAAAATAGTTAAAACCTCTACGTTTCATACCTATAAGACGAAGGACAGTGTCGAACAATGGATTTCAGATGTTTGTGATCCATGTTTCTATCAAAAAACGAGATACAACGTACAATCATAGAAGCGGGAGACAACTTTTATTGTTAATATCTATATACGTTAAAAATGAATCATTGTTTATATACAGATTTTACATCAAGTAATCTTATTTGTGTATATAAAACAAAACAATTCTTTTCTGCTTTTATGTGGTTGTAGAATGTCTTCTCTTGCTCAAAGTATTTATTTATTCATTAATTTATTTTATATTATTTATAATCATTCCCAATGTATACTTAACAAATAAGACTCTTGAATGCAATAGCAGAAACAATATTTTTTGTACAAGTAACTAAATTTTCCAAGACATTTCGAATAAATATGTTTGGAACGCCTGATGGAGGCGACATACATCAGACCTAGCGTACATTACATAAATGCTGCCTATTTTGCAACTAAAATATTCGATGTGGTGACGACGTAGAGTGAGTGAAAAAACAGGCGCGTGAACAGTATAAATTCCTTGCAATCACGAATACAGTTCGTGAACAGTGATGATTGGACGGAAGTTCTTACGACCCGTGAATCAACCAAGATTATAAACATCAGTTGGCTGCCGCTAGCTTATATTTATGACAAACCTGATGACTTGGTAGTTCCTAGGAATAAGTCAGACGGCAGACCCAGACATTATGTGAAACAGGTGCAACAGCAGGTGAACAGTAAACGAGACAAAGGAACACACAGTGAAACACTTTGCAGTTATAATGTGATCAGTACAGGTTGAGTCTGTGATGCATCCCGTAAACACGAATTTACGTCCGACGGTTCACGTACACGTATTCAGAACCATGTGGATTTTAGAACCTGCATGTCTCGGATTGGAATGACACCAACGGCTCATTCTCAGTTCACATGAATTCACAACTCGTTGTTTCAAGCTTGCGATCGGTGCTAACACACAACATTGCCCTTACAATTACATTTATATCATTACATTATATGACATGCGGCTGTAAATGAAGTTTCTCAGAAAATGTGTGTTCGATATTTATGCTTTAATAAAATCACGTGAAATTTTAAACGTTTAAATTTAAGATTACTTCTTTGTTGGAATGTTCTCTCTGTGACGGTATGTTAAGGTAAAATTTATCTAACAAACTGAACGGTGTTACATATCAGAGGTCATAACCTTGATACTCACCCCCTTTAGTAGGAGACAGGCTACTAGCAAAGTATGCTGTAGTAGCATGCCGCGCCCTCTGCAGCCACTGCGCCCAGTTCGTCTCGCGTCTGAAATGAACGAAATAAGCGTCAGTTGTTGTTGCCTCTGTCCAGACAGAAACAGGATATTTTAACACATGGAATGCAGTAGCTAGTTTGGAAATTTCATTAAATTGGCTCTTCTTTCTTAGTTTCCTTATCTTGGCTTGGAATATAATATTAAAATGCGCTATTTTTGAAGTTCTCGCAGTGGTGTTGATGAAGATTCAAGTGTTGTAGGGTTTTATGCCTTGCCGAGTGGTAAACAGTTACCGACGTTTCGAAGGAGAATAACTTCTTCATCTTCAGAGTCGGACTGACAGACCTTTTAGATGATGACGGAACGTTCCTACAGAACATCTTTTATTTTTTTATCTATTACACGGAGTAACATCCAAGAAGACTTGAATCTTCAATGTTAAAACTACTGAAACTGCGTTAGTGCAGAGGACAAAGAGAGGAAGTCTGTCCGTTACATTCATAAACACAAAGCTTCTGAAACATTTCCGTTTAACTTTACTACACTTCACCCTCGCAGATTTCTTCATCTGAAGTTTAAAGTCTGTCTAGTTAAATCTGAAGTTTGGAATTAATATCTAAAGATTGTGCACCGTGGTCAATGTTGCTGTGCTCTTTCTTTGTAAGCGCTGTCCTCTGACCATAACTTTGAAAACCAGACAACGATACAGTTTCCATAAAATAATGCGAGTGTTTCAAATTTAAACTCCCACTCAAAGCAATAAGGTAACACGAGAAATTCTAAATTTTGGGATACAGTTTGTGAAAGCGTTGATATCTCAACTAACTAACTTGATGGAATACAGTCCTTCCTGCGAAGCAAAAAGGTCTTCAGTTAGTCACAAAATTACCCGCACTTTATGGCAGCCGAAGGTTCATTACCGCATTCAAAAGGCCCCGCCACCTGCCCCTATCCTGAGCAACATAAATCCAGTCCATGCCATCCCAAACCACTTCTTGAAGATCCATTTAATATTATCCTCCCATATATTCCTGGGTCTTCCAAGTGGTCTCTTTCCCTCAGGTCTCTCCATCTAAACCCTATATGCACGTCTGCTGTCCCCGATACGTGCCACAGGCCCCGCCCATCTCATTTTTCTTGATTTGATCACCCCAATATTTTATGTTGAGTACAGATTAAAAGCTCCTCGTTATGTAGTCTTCTCCGCTCCCTTGTTACCTCGTCCGTCTTAGTCCCAAATGTCCTCCTCAGCAACCCAATCTCGAACACCCTCAGCCTACATCCCTCCCTCAATGTGAAAGACCAAGCCTCATACCCATACAAAACAGAAGGTAAAATTACAGTTAAGCATATTTCAATCTGTAAATTTTTGGCGAGCAAACTGGAAGACAAAATATTCTGCATCGAATGTTGATACCTCAACAACTTTTTAAAACACTGTAATATGTTTGTAGAAATCTCCTACATGTATTTTACAATTGAGCTGATGATGGCTTGTCTTTAAGCCGAAACAAGTAGCTACGAAATAAAACAAAATAATTTGTTTTATTAATAAGGTTGTGTCAGATTGACGAACGTTTACATCTGACCCTTACATTGTAAACACAACGGGGCGTCTCATATCAAGATTGGAGGTCTAGCTCCAGAGAGTCTTAACGTATGCACTGCATGGGAAAGAGTAGCCAGCTTCGCTCTCTTGCCGCTTTGCCCCAAAGGGAAAAAGCAACTTAATAAGAGAATAGGCAGACTCCAGTGTCGATTTGCAAGCTTTTGAGACGAGAAAAATCTGTTGCCCCTACAGGGTATCGAAGCGAATCACAATTCCTCGGTCGCCCCACCCGTACTCTAGTCACAACACCAACCGGACTATTCAGGCTCCTATTGTTTCTTTGGGCGTTGCCTTATGAAATATTAATGTCTGTCGTCTCCTCGTCTGGTGTCTCTCTTATTCTCCGCACAGTGGGTGGACAATCAGACACAACCCTCCGTCACTTTTCGTCACCTGTTCTGTTCACATTCTTTACTCAACGAATGATCCCGGAACTACCGCTTGTCCCTGGCTCAGTTTATAGTGTTTCAAAAATTCTAGTTAGTATTACACACGTATACATTTTCCGCACCCGGCCAGACCGGCCCTGGGGCTCTCCCAGCCTCCTGTACAATGGGTACTGGGTCCCTTTCCAGAGAGTAAACCAGCCGGGGCGAGGCGTTTACCACCCACACCATCTAGCGCCGAGGTTAAAGAATGAGTATAGCTATACCTCTATTCCCCATCTGGGCTTTCGTGGCCTCTTGTAGGGCGAATTTTATGTTTATACATTTTTTTCCAATGGCACAACAGCCCCCAGTGGGCCAGGGTCAGTACATTATCGAGGCGTCACAATCACATTCAGACACACCGCAGTCGGTAGGACACCGCTGGACGAGTGATCTGCCCCGACAACGAGAACTCTACCTGACAACACAGAGCACTCCCAAGAGACAGATATCCATGCTCCCGGCAGGATTCGAACCCGCAATCCCAGCAAGCGAGCGGCCGCAAACCCGCTCCTTAGAAGGCGCTGCCAGTGGGATCGGCACTGGTTAAACCATAGGATCGTATGCCAATGATGAAGAAGGAGAAGGAGAAGAAGCAGCAGAAGGAGGAGAAGAAGGAGGAGAAGGAGGAGAAGGAGGAGGAGGAGAAGAAGAAGAAGGAGAAGGAGGATAAGAAGAAGCAGCAGAAGGAGAAGGAGAAGAAGGAGAAAAGGCAGCAGAAGGAGGAGAAGGAGAAGAAGGAGAAGGAGGAGGAGAAGCAGCAGAAGGAGGAGAAGGAGGAGGAGGAGAGCAGAAGGAGGAGAAGGAGACGAAGGAGAAGGATGAGGAGAAGCAGCAGAAGGAGGATAAAGAGAAGGAGGAGGAGGAGGAGAAGGAGGAGAAGGAGGAGGAGGAGGAGAAGGAGAAGAAGGACAAGGAGAAGAAGCAGGAGGAGGAGGAGGAGGAGAAAAAGAAGAAGAAGAAGAAGAAGATATACATATAGAGAATTATTAGCATCGCACGACTACATAGCCTTCTCTTCCTGTCACTGCAGTTTACCTGCACTTCGAAGAGTGGCTGTTGAACATCATTCGGTTTTCCTCTCCTCGTTGAATCTTGCGATGTTTAATGCTTACTATACGCAGGTTTTGTAGAAGGTGACGGGTTTCGATGCATGTTCATATATACATCAGAAACGAGGCTGTAGTACCGTGTTACCGACACTGGGTTCTTGAAAAACACATCACGTTTGTCAAACAATTTCACGTGACCTACATTCCTGCATAAATTTCAATTAATATTGTTTTTATTAGTGATTGTGAGGAACATTTGACTTTAACGTAACATACAAGCGTCAGTTTTTATATTATGGCCTAAATAAACACGAACGGACATTCTGGTAATCACTATACTCCTAAGTTCACTTACAGGCTACGTATGAAAGAGATGCAGTACCGGCAGTCGACAATAAACTGCAATTTTACTGGGCTGTGTATCATATAATGCTGACAGTCATTGATATGTGCGATATGTCGATATGTTCGTGTACGTAGTAAGATAAAACAGGGTAAAACTGTCCTGGGTGTAAGAAACACACCACGAAAGCATATACAGTACGCCTTCTTAACTTAGGCATGAGGAAGAGACACGAGGTCAGCTTCATGCTTCGACCAATTTGCCTTCCAGGAGAGGTCCCCAAGTAATCACTGTGGATGCCAGAACCAGTCTGGTTGTGATGGAGTGGAACAGTCCCTGCAGGAATGGATAACCAAAGTCCTTATCTTTCTTACTTTCCTTAAAGACAATTCTCAACTTAACCGCTACTGTGCAGTCAATGTGACAGGTTGATTACAAAGAATGTAGAAGAAAGTTGTGACATATTTTAATCGATCTGTAGAATATGAAGTCTGATAACAAAAGTGATCACGCCCACAGTAGAAATGTTTAAACGTAATAGTAATAGTGATACTATTATTAAATGGGTTTGTTTGTTTGTTCGTTTGTTTGTTTGTTTGTTTGTTTGTTTGTTTGTTTGTTTGTTTGTTTGTTTGTTTGTTTGTTTGTTTGCTTGTTTGTTTGTTTGTTTGTTTGCTTTTTGTTTGTTTGCTCGCTCGCTCGCTCGATCGATCGATCGCTGGATTGTTTGTTTGTTTGTTTGTTTGTTTGTTCGCTCGCTCGCTCGTTTGTTTGTTTGTTTGTTTGTTTGTTTGTTTGTGGCTCGAACAGCCCTATTGTGGGCTTAGGCCCCCTCATCTTTTTTTAGGTTCCATGATCACACTCATTTAGACACACAACACTCGGTAGGGCTCCTCTGGACGAGTGATCAGGCCGTCGCAGAGACCTCTACCTGACAACACAACACTCACAAGAGACAAACATCCATGCCACCGGTAGAATTCGAACCCACAAAGCCAGCAAGCGCTCGGATGAAGACCCACGTCCTAGAACGCGCGACCACTGGGATCGGCTTATTAAATGACTATTTTCTGAAAAAAAAAATATTCAGAACAACTAATAAACCGTTGAACTTATACATACGCTGTGTACTTTCGATTATCTGCAGTAATGGTGCGGATGGGGTGCACGGATAATTGAAAAACACTTTACTGAGGCACGAACAAAAAGTAAAACAATAATTTATTTATTATATACATAATATATACATAGCTCACGCGTATTGTTTAAGTAAATAGTCTGTGATTTTTGTCCGTATTGAGGATTTTATCCGAGCACTCGGCGCCAAATCACGTAATTAGTCACCTTCGTCATTAGTCGTTAGGAACTTAAGATGACACACGGACGATCCGCAAACGGAATAATCAGCGCTCAGACAATCGCGAGTACACTTGCACTGAGTGCTATATCGTAATGAAAGGTTTCGTGAGCGCGTGCATGAGTATGTGCGTGCGTGTGTGCGTGTCTGTGAAGTCCAGTCGAGTAAGTCACATGACTAAGAAGGTGCGACGTCAGAACCTCAGTTTCAACCTGCTCGAATCGTCTCAAGCAGTGTGACAGAAATATACTGTAATTCTAAGTGCAAAACAAATGGTTCTACCTTTGTTAATTTCTCGGTAAGTCTCATTGGAATCCTCCTAACTGGATTCGATTCTGTTAGCATTCCAGCAGGCTATAATTACGAGTTGTTTCAGAAGGAGCAGGTAATCAAAATTTTACCCCAGCGAACACAGACCACTCTACATCTTAATACGTAAACTTTGCTGACTTCTTTCTGCAGAACGAAAGTAGATGTTTTTCGTAGAATTTATTTTGCTTTCTACAAAATGTAATTCAATAATACGTTTTGTTTGGTTTCGTAGTCCTTACCTCTTCTACCTACTCACAGCAGGTGTCGAGGTTGTTTATTTTCACTTGATCATACTCAGACACACACACTACAGTCGGTAGGACTCCTCTGGACGAAGGATCGGCCCGTCGCAGGGACCTCTACTTGACAACACAAACACTCACAAGAGACAAATATCCATGCTCCCGACGGGATTCGAAACCACGATCCCAGCAAGCGCTCAACCGCAGACCCACGTCTCAAACCGCGCAGCCATGGGATGGGCGGTATCACTGTAGTATTAGGTTCAATTCTTTACATTCACATTCTCAACAAACATGTTTCAATTAAAAGCACTAACACCTGTTAAACAAGGCGGCGCGTCAATGCCAGACAACTAGGTCCTTCCTAAAAATCAACGCTAATTACCATATAAAACAGAAAAATAGCTGGCTGCTATGGGCTGATGGCGACCTTCTTTGTACCAGTTGACTAAAATATTAGAAGCTTGATTAGAAACAGAGCAAAATATCAGTATAAACAAAATTGTCCGCACATAACATTCAGTCCCCTCGCTAAAATTCATTACGTGACAGATAAAAGTCATTATTCCAAAATACGCTGTTCTCTGTAAAAAATAAATCTCCACTCGACCGTCGTTGTTGATTGGCTAGCGCCCCCACTCCGCCTTCCGGATGTTCCGGCCTAGAGAGCGGCTCTCGCGCCTGCGCCTCCATTGCGGTTTTCCGGAATCCCTCCACGCAAATGCCGGGATGTCAGCCTGACTGAAATTACAACAGGGTGCCTTCTTTCCCACACAGTATTTCGTAATTATGCTGTCATTTGACGGGCTATAATACTGGTAAACGAGGTCATCCTTCAATGCATGAATTATGTGTTGTGTGTATCAGAGAAATGTTGTTTCCACTTCATCTAACTTTGCCAGACTTCTGCATGCACGGCAGACAAGAGAAACATGCCCAGCGTTGTGATAGAAACACCACATGTATAGATACCGCTTTGAATAACAGGGCCTGAATGGAAGGTGACCTTTACACAGAGTTCAAACAAACAGGGTGTGGGGGCGTGGAATGGGTTTATTTGGTCTAGAAGTGGACTCGTTGCAGTGTCTCACGAATACGACAATGATATCTTCGATTACCACTCCTACAGACTGAAAATTTTTAGTATTTGAGGAAGAACCACGTCTACCAGGACTCTGCTGCATGGAGTCAGTTTCGTTTGTTGCGTTACTTTGCTCAGTTTCGTTATTTATGTCCCTCCTTCTACGTACTGTTTATTTCTTTCGTTACAAGGGCACATCGCACAGTCAATAGCGCAATCATATGTGAACTCGTGCAACATGTTTCGAGCTGCCAATCAGATCGTACCCTATATTGCCCGTGCATATACGTGCCCCTGGCACCTCCCCGGACCGGTGACCGGTCTTGTATTCTGTTGGTGTTAAAAGCAGTCGCTTTATATAACGGATCACAACCGGAATTCACAGTTACGGAACCAGATTTTCAAAGCCTGTACAAATTACACTTCTCCTTCTTTGGCAAGTCTCTTCAGAAAACGTCGATATAGATGATGTAGTGCAAGTTTTTTAACTTCATCTTCCAGCACGCGGCGTTACGGATCTTGGGGTGTCCGACATTTTCACGAGATTAGGGCGGTGCAGTTTGTACGCTATGAAAAGAGTGAAAAATGTTCACACCTAACCTTGCGCGAATCTAATATCCCCCCGCCAGACGATAATTTCGATATAAGGGCACGTTACTAACAACGCCTTATATGCGTTCAATACGTCAGTCTGGTCTACTGACAGCCAGGTGTCACAGAAGTGTAGTTACTCTTACAATACATAAACTTAAAGCAACCGTTCCGTTAATTCGAATTTGTTTCTAAGTTCCTTCATAAAGTACCATTCCGTTTCACACTTCCAATAGCACGCAAGGCTGTAAGAGTGTTACGGTGCACTTAACGAAGTTTCTACAGTAATTTACTAAGACCACAATATAGATTTTAACCATACGAACAAAAATGTGATGGAGACAAATTTTACAATTTCTAGCGCACATATTTTAGTACCTGCGTCCTGTACAATTGGCACCGGGTATTTCCCAGGGTAAAGCGGCCAGAGCGTGGTGCTGAACACCTACCTCCTTCTAGTGTCAGATTGCGAATCGTTAGGAGCTACACCTCTACCTCCCCTTGTGTGACAGCATAGGCATGTCGTGGGGTGACCTTTACCTTTAAATTTCCTTATTAACCCTTTAAAGACGGAACGTATCTGTTTTATATAAGGACTCAGTGCGTACCGCGCAGTAAACACTCTCCACTTCGGTTATAAAAGCCAGTCTCTTAATGTTTTATAAGGCAAAAGTGGTTGTTTGTTCTGAGATCCGTACAAAACACATAAACGCAATGTGGGCACCACGTAGAATTTTTTAATGTTAAACCTGGTGGTACGTAAAGTTACCGCTAGGCTTTAAAAGGTTAAAAAGGTCAGAAAGTTTAAGCACTGTGAAGAACGACTAAGTTCATTCTTAGTAGACATCAACACCTTCCACATGGCAACGGGGCAACAATATACACTTTAATGCACAACTGTATGACTCACTTCAGCATTAATGACCTTACAGAAGCTTTTAATCTCTGTAAGCCACCTGCTTGCTTTGTAACATCACGCGCATACAAGTATATACCATCTCATTTGCACTCAGCGCAACATCCGACGATATAGACAGACCAGTAGAAAAACTTATCTTTATTTTATATTGGCTCGTATTTAATCTTCACAAGTGTACTTGTACCTATGAATGACTAGCAGAAAGTATGATACGCCAAAGAGACACACGTATTATATATGTATACATATTTATACACGCACACGTATGACCGAGGCGTTTTACTCAAGAATGGAATATTACTGATCAGAACAAAAAGGAATCCCACTGATTCTCTATTGGGCTGTTACTGAAGGTACAAGTACACCAATTAAATGGAGTTTTAGAACTGTAACTGCTATTTATAAGACAAAAAAGTATTTTTAAACAAGCAGAAGGTAATTTCGGAACTAACTAACTAACTAACTAACTAAATCCATGGAGCAGAGACCTTCTTGAGAAGCTAACAGTTTCTCAGCTAGTCAAGAAATTCCATGCATTTTATGGAACCCGGAGGTTCACTGCCGCATTCACAAAAGCCCGCTATCTCTCCCTATCATGAGCCTGCTCAATGCAGTCCATGCTCCCATCCCAATTCTTGAAGATACATTTTAATATTATCCTCCCATCTACGCCTGGGTCTGCCAAGTGGTCGCCTTCCCTCAGGTCTCCCTACCAAAATCCTGAATGCACCTCTCTTTCCTCCATACGTGCTACATGCCCGCCCATCTCATTCTTCTCGATTTGATCACCCGAATAATATTTGGTGATGAGCACAGATCATTAAGTTCCTCGTTATGTAGTCTTGTCTATTCCCCTGTCACCTAGCCCATCTTAGGCCCAAATATCCTCCTCAGCACCCTATTCTCGAATACCCTCAATCTTTTTTCCTCCCTCAGTGTGGGAGACCAAGTTGCACACCCATACAAAACAACTGGTAAAATTATAGGTCTGTATACCCTAATCTTTGTGTTTTTGGATAGCAACCTGGACGATAAGAGATTGGTAATTCCGGAACACAAAGAAAACACTTCATGAAGCAACTGCAGCCGCCACAGACCTTCAATGGACATTCCGATCCTAATCCGAGATTTTTTAGTAGGACAATAAACAACCGTCTTTCACAAAACTGGGATGTAAATGTCGCGAATTTGCTATTAACCGAGTTCATCACTAATTATCTTACCACCACCCTATGCAATGCACATCAGGTACTTTTACCGCAGTAGCGAAAGGACCGAGGCGTGAAGCAAACCGTTCACCTCCATCTACTGTCAAAGTTCATAAGGCGTGGAACTGTACCTCCGATCTCCCATACGCCTTCATGGCATGGTGTTCAATCACACACCACACTTAACCATCTCACCAGTCAGAGGTAACTTACACAGTCTGGGCTGCTGACAGTGTCGTCAAATAAACATAAATAAGAGGACTGCCTTCTCCTGGGATACGACGCTGCGTCAGTGGGTATTCGGCTCACCACATTCCAAGGCAACTTAGTGTCGTCTTCTACCTTCTGGGATGTTACGCAGCGTTGACTAGTAGTTGCCGACGCTTCGGGACTGCGTATCGGACCCTTCTTCAAGGGTCAAGCAGTCAGTCTTCTTGGGCTGATTTACCCTTGAAGACGGCTGTTTATGGTACTTCTCAGTCCTCCATGCAAATTATTATATAGCATTCGTAGTCCTTACCTCTTCTACCTACCCACAGCAGATGTCGAGCTTGTTTATTTGCACTTGATCACACTCAGACACACACTACACTCGGTAGGACTCCTCTGGACGAGGGATCAGCCCATCGCAGAGACCTCTACCTGACAACACAAACACTGTACAAGAGAAAAAAAATACATGCCCCCGGTGGGATTCGAACCCACGATCCCAGCAAGCGCTCGGCCGCAGACCTACGCCTTAGACCGCGCGGCCACTGGGATCGGCTTATATAGTATTATTAACTCAGATTAGTTCATGCTCAGTTTCCGCCTGAAACTTTCATTGCCCAATCTAACATTCGACCTTATATAGACTGAGCTACTGACATCATCTTTAGATAAACCAGTAATAAAATAAAGATGATCCTGCGCTTAATTAAGCATCACGCCATGAAGGTGTATGGGTGAAGGGTGGTATAGCTTCCCGCATTCTTAACTCCTGAAATAGAAGGACATGCGTGGTGAACTTCACACGGCCCGGAAACTTCACTTATGGGAAACTGCCTACGTCAGCCTTTGGTTAGGAGGATGGCTGTGTTCCATGTTCGATCGGGAGGCTATGGAGAAGAGAAATCCCTCTGCCTCCAAAGGGAATCGAACGCTGGTTCATCAATCGTCCACCTTGTAGCCTAATGCACAAATTAAATTAAGCGAACGTTACGTCTGCCAATAAAAATATACTCTACTATTTATATCTCGAGTTTAAAAGTAGGCCAGCGGCTCTAAAGTTTAACAAGACAGGTAACTTACACATAACATAACAATGAGGTGTTTTCGTGCAACAATTGCTGCCGTAGAAAAGCAATAAGTATTACATATTCTGAGCGTGTGTTTGTAGCATTAGTTATCTACCATGCAAAGCGCATGCGCCGTTATTATATTGTCATCTGTGGCCTCTCTGGCTCTATACTGTTTTCCCACACTATCTCACAAACGGCACAATGTTCTGGAAAAAAAAGTTATTGAACATAAAATGTGTTTTTAATCCCTCCACAAATTTTGTTTGAAATATTTCATATTCTAAGAAGAATTGGGAGAGATATGATCATAAATGCACACAGGGCTTCTCATAAAGTGCCCGCTATTCCCGCCAGATTTTAATCACACTGGAACTTTCTCGACAGATTTTCGCGAAATGCTCAAGTATCAAATTTCATGAAAATTCGTCCAGGCGGAGCCGAAGTGTTTCATGCGGGCGAATGGACGGACGGAAGGACAAAGGGACGGACGGACAAAGGGACGGACGGACAAAGGGACGGACGGACGGACAGACAGACAGACAGGCATGACGAAGCTAATAGCAGCTTTTCGCAATTTTGCAAAAGTGCCTAAAAAGCAAACATAATCGATGACTGATATGATTTGTTTATTTGCGAAAAATATTCTCAAAAATAGCATGATGGACGAGGATCGGTATTTCGCTTCACAGGATACAGTCTTCCCCTTCCACAGCGTATCGCACGCATACCGCGATGTTGTTTTAATTACTGCTCCAGTAAGAAGTCTGCCTCGTCTTTCAAAGCACGAACGCTAACGGGAAATTTTCCTTGGGCAGCGAGACAAGGCACTGTGGCATTCTGACAGATGTGATCCGTTTGTTCCTGCATTCTGCACAAGACTGATGCTCCATGCTTCCAGTTAGGTATAGATTGTGTTTTGCCTAGTTTCTTCCTACTTTTAAAACGCTTATAATTCCCACCATATTCTTACTATGTTTCATACAGAGTGTATTTTTCATCGCCGGAATGCTCGCCGCAGAGCGGACGCATTTTTTACGGCTTACCGACTGATGATTCCGGCCCCCCTAAAGCGCTCATTCCAGCTATGTAAAGCGATCTCTGTAATACAGGTCACATAGCAGTGTCAGAGGAGTGAAATTTAAGGAGGTTCACGGGCTGGATATGTGGCTAAGAAGGGTGGGAAAACGAATGTATACACAGATTTTCCGCAGAACCATTATAAATTGACCACTTGGGTAAAGCAAAATGAGGTCAGAAGATGACACAAGGGTTGATCTTGTTTACCCACTCAGAATTTAAGAACATCGCTCCCAAATCATTTGACGTTACATAAAATGTGAAGCTGAAACAGCGTCGTTAAGTCACCAAGAACCATAACCATTTCATGCAGATCACAGCCCAGTACGAAGTCCTCCTGTGGTCTGATTCCTTGTGTGGGCTGAGAAGCATTCACGATATGTTCTGGCCTTCAACAGCTCATGCAAAATAAGCTTGCTCAACATAAAACACCGCTTCGTCATTCACTTGTTTTAAAGTTACATATTTGATTTGTTCAAAGCACAGAGTCTTTGCTGACTTTTTTATTACGTATACAGGCTGCTTCATTACAACCGGTTGGTAACAGCGTGTACGTTTAAATGCAAATTACATATAGCTCATGTAACTACACGAAAACATGCATCCATAAGTCGAAATTGAAGCCCATCAACAGGAAATACATGTGTCTAATACACCTCAACCACTGTAGCAGTAAAAAGGCTGCACGTCTTCGCTAGACAGTTTTCAGCTGATCAATAAATTTTCCATTATTATGGAACCCGAGTAATCATCAACGTAATAAAAATAATAAAAGTTTTATTTTCTTCTTGGACTACTTGAACCCCGAAAACAGAAGCAAAGGGACTTCCCTGAAAGTTCGGTAGTTATTTACCAATCGACAAGACCTCATATTCAAGAAGATTTGAGTCTTCAAAACAACTGTTTCAATTTACCCCGAACCATTTCAATCGGTTCGCAACCGGCAAATAATCTCATTCGTCCTATTGTCCCAATTCGTCGCCTCCCTTAATATCTCCAGTCTACATTTTATAAGATCGTCTGTTCCAAATTTCCCAAAAATGCGCCTAATAGCCACATCATATTTCTCTGTGTGAGTACATACCTGTCTATACACAAAAAATCTAGACCCGAAAAAAATGAAATCTACCATTAAATATTTAAGGAATTGTACTAAAATTTGCCCATGAAATCTAAATTTTTACATCATTTTAGGTTAATTTTATCATTCTTTGTTTAACAACTTCTCAGTATATTAAGATGACGGTAAAATTTTGACTGTGCTTACTGAATCACTAAGTGACGAACACTTAATTGAGCAGCAGAAGTAAATCTGCGATTTGCTAGATCCACAGCAGTAGGCAGAGGTCAGTACTAGCTTCACGCCCCGACCACTTTACTCTCGACACTCATTTAATATGACCATGACAGGCGTAGCAAACTCAAATATTTTTGCCCCCCCCCCCCCCCACCGGGCCACTGAAACCCGGTCACCCAGTCGTCACTTCACTGACTGAAGTCCCCAGAATCACAAAAAAGGTAAATTTGTCCCTGTCCATGTCATGAAGGCATACAGGGGCAGCAGACGTATAGCTCCACTCATCCTTAACCTCAGTACTGTCCTTTTCCTAGTAATGGAGCACCGGTGGAATGAAATTGACAGGGGAAAACCGAAGTACTCGGAGAAAAACCTGTCCCAGTGACACTTTGTCCACCACAAATCCCACATGGACTGACCGCGGGATCCAACCCGGGCCTCCTGCGGTGGGAGGCCGGCGGCTAACCGCCTGAGCCATGGCACGGCCTTAACCTCAACACTGGATGTAGGTGAGTTGTTAAATTCAAAAGCCGGCCGCTTTACTGCCGGAAATAATCGAAGTACCCGTTGAATTGGAGGCTCGGTGGGAGTCAGCCTTTCTAGACCTCTAGCAGAAGAGATAAATTTCTTACACCTACTGGCATCGAAACCCATACCGTCCAGCCTATAGACTAATCACTACGCCGATTACGCTATACCGGATCCGCCAGCTTCACAGCTGAAAGAAACATGCAGCTTACAGTAGCGCAATTTCCCGAACTTCACTGTTACGTGTAGCTAATTTCTCGCAGGTGTCCATCTTCCTGTTACAGACCAGCCTGGCGTACACTTGCTTTTGGCCACTATATTCTTCCTTACTGTGGGCGTTGACGTCGATTGTTCAGTATATCGGTCGGAACCGCCTACTTAATTACTAGCGCGTGCCAATTAATTTATACACCGAATTCAAATCTTACTGTCTATGAGAAGTAGCAAACATTAATCTCTTCTGCTCTGTTCACAGTGCAGTCGCACTACGAAAGGCTGCAGTAAGAGCGAACGGACGTGCTAATGCCGGGTTACTGTTGTTGGTAGGGCCGCATGTCAGGTAACTTCAGGATAATTAGGATAATTGCACGTTTCTTGGTTCTGGATCCTTCATGTATGTTCATTTTAATGTAAATCATTAATTATCATTATGCAGTCTGTTATTTACACAGTACAAAATACATTACCAGTTTAAACACAACACAAGTTCAAACGGGTCTTCCTAGTCAGTGACATGCCTTGGAATCGAACCCGGATGTCTATTATCGTAACTGTGTGAAATGCAGTTCTCACGGTGGTGACTACAAGGAATATTAGTTCGCAACACTCAGACCGATAAACTTCAAAATATCGTTCCCTACATATTCATATTATAATATCACATAAAAAATTCCTACACGCTTCGATCCCCAAGGTATCATAAGGGAACGAACCAAATCAGTACCGCATAAAACCAGATTAGCAACCTTTGCACACAGTAGGCATGATGGAAAAGAGTCAAACAATTAAACTGTAGGCAATTTTTTGTACGAGTAGTACAGTGGCACAAGTGCACTCGATCTTGGTATACAGTATCTCGGAGGGGGCCTATGCACGTAACTTACTTAAGTACTTAACTGTGTGCACCCCCGTGTGCCTTGTGCCAGTGTGCCAGTGTGCCAGTGTACCACGCCACAAGGCATGCACGTACAGACAACCACAGTAAGTAAATAACAGAGGTACGGTGAATTCTCGGCCAATCTGTATGGAACACACGTTTGTTCGTGTGTGTGTGTGTGTGTGTGTGTGTGTGCGCGCGCGCATTGTTTTTAACGTAAAGTTTCGCACGTAAAAATAAAATTCAAACAAACTAATCCTGATGTCATTCCTACGGGTTACTCAAGTTTAAAGCAAAAAATGGAAGTTTTTACTGCCATAAAAGTAGGTTACAAATATTTCTCCCATGCTCAAACAATAACTTTATTGCTTCTCAAAAACGGTGGAACTGAATGTTATGGGTGTCTTCGAAGTAATATAAGGGTTCAGTAATGGACTGTAAGATTGATTTTTAAAGAATTGTTGTTGTTATTATGCAAGGCATTTCTACAGAAACATTCTTGTATTACAGTACCTACTGAGACAGGCTTGCACATCCATCCAGGCACCAACCTCCCTCCTCATGCCCGAATTCAGTCTTTTTTTAATACTATTTCAAACACTTACTCGTTATTCCAGTTCCTATAACAGAAAACGCCATTATAGGAGTTCTCATGTTTTTAATCGCCTCTTGCTATTCAGACGTTCGGTGAACCCATTATCGTGCCACACAACTGCTGCTACACTTTGTGGGCTGCAAGCAGAATATTCGCTCAATATACTCTTGCAAAATATGTTACATGATGTAATTTATACACTTTTCTACTCTTTTTTTTTATCGTGTTGCGGTTACCCGTTAGTTACGGATTACTTATACCAGTGACATGAATACCATGGTATCACGTGACAGGGCCATGCCAGACAATTATCCTGCATACTTGCCAGCATTCACCTCTGTTATCTTGCACAGGTTACTGTTACAATAAGAACCGAGTAGCTAACACCGATGCTATGTAGTGCTAATACGCATAATACCAAGGTGCTTCACGGTGTCAACCCACTGAAGACTAAAATTATTCCACATTACGCACAAAAATTAATCTGTATCACACAGAGAACACAGTGTGCTCCCGTTACAAATATCAATCGATGAATTGTTTGTAAGCAAATGCTCGCTGTTCTTTATAATGCTACAATCAAATGGAATGTACAAATACGTCATGTGGGCAAAATGCAGAATTTTAGTTTTAAACGTAACGGTACGTATAGTAACTACTAGGCTTTGAATGGTTAAAAAGGCAACTCATAGGTGTACCAGAGTCATGCAGGTAACAGAATGGTTTCGTTACGGGATGAAAACACCCAGTCCATTTTCTTCGGAATGAAAATGGATAAAATAACGGAAGGAAATTTCTTGGTTTTTTGTAGTGAAGAATTTTGATATAATTTAAATGTACAGTTAACCCAGAGTATTCATACATTCAACTAAGATTAATTATTGATGACAATTAATTTTACAGAAAGGCCTGTGCTGTCGAAAATGTTATTTCTTACCACACCCAGGAATATCGTGTTTTAACTACAGAAGGCAGTGGGCAGTTATGTATCAGAAGTATCACGTGCAAAGCAGTGTTATACAACTCTTTATTTTAATCCCTAAAATTAACGCTATTTTACCGCGCTTTTAGCCCACTTTCCTACATAAAGTACGCGTGTAATGTGGTCACACCTCTATCCCGCTTTCAACTTGTGAACCGCTTCTCATGAAACTTGGTATGACCGTTATGCCACTGCACTGGCAGCCACAACAACCTCGGAATTTCTTAATTTACTAAAATCAGTCACAAGAACATGACACATGCGCGAATTTATGAGGTGGGAACAACACTGACGCCGCTTCATTTAAAGTCAAGGACCGATGTTTTTAGTGGGTATTTGCAGAAGACGCAACTTTTGTTAGGGTCATTTTTCTCAGAATTCAAAATGACACAGCAAGCAAGCGAAACTTTAATTTTTGTTTAATGATGACAAATAAAAAAAACCACCGCAGTTAGGCAATGAAATCTCGTATTTCCAGTTTATACAGACAAACAAAATAACATTCCCTGTTTCACACTCTTCGTTAAAATAAGTATCTGTGTTGAACTTCAACGCCTTCTCTTTTTATTCTCTTATCTTTTGACGGCGAAAGTTTGGCTACCTAAAGCAATTTTTGGAGTACCCGCCCCTTTGTGCGTGTACATACCACTACTTCCAATTTATAGAAACAAACACAACACATTCCTTTTTTCATTTTCATGCTTCATTCCCTGTTGCAACAACATTTGTTGTTGTCTTTGTCAGTATAAATTGGAAGTAGTGGTACATACACGCACAACGGGATGGGTAATGCAAAAATGAAATCTGATATTTATGTCGTCATAAGGATACCTGTAGGTGAGGTATGAAACTTTGTTTCTAAGTCGACAGTTGCAATCAGGGCTGTGGAGTCGGTACACTAAAGCTCCGACTCCGACTTCGACTTCGACTTCGACTCCGACTCCGACTCCTTCATAAAAGCTCAGTATGCATTAATAATGGTAAACCTATAAGACATTTCATCGCCACCACGTGAATCATCAGGCTACTCTTTAGACTTTAACCTATATTTAAGCATAAGT
This sequence comes from Coptotermes formosanus, assembly GCA_013340265.1. Lineage (NCBI taxonomy): Eukaryota > Metazoa > Arthropoda > Insecta > Blattodea > Rhinotermitidae > Coptotermes > Coptotermes formosanus. The sequence goes on from BLKM01010649.1 coordinate 108,474, forward strand.
CTAATGGTTACTGTAGCTCTCAGGGCTCTGGAGTTCGAGTATCCAGTGAAGACTTTAGATTGAGTTCGGAGTCGGAGTCAGTACATTTTTACCGACTCCGACTCCACCTAAAATTCCAACTCCGACTTCGACTCCACAGCTCTGGTTGCAATAATGTTGACGATGAAATTCTTTGATACTGGAGGACATAAATGCAACGTAAAATGAATATATATTTAAATAATATCGTCTTAATAGAATAAAATAACATCCAGTAATGACAGTCAAGAGCATTCAATAGGACTGTAACCTTTATGACTGTTGTTCCTAACTACTTGTTTATACATTAAAAATAGTACAAAACAAACACGACGCGCGTCACTGACAGCAATGCTAAAGTTCCGCTAGATGTGTGTCGCCTTGGGGATAAATGTGACCAAGAAGAAATGAATTCCAAGCAAGGATCATAAAGTTTACATTTTCTTGTTACGAAGATTTCTAGTCCAACAGATATATTACTGTTAATGTAGGAATGTTCCCATAAATTTTTGCAGTTAGTCACGTCTTACTTGCATGACTAATTGACTATGCAAACAGGCCACTTTGAGAAAGAAAAAGCTTCAGAAAGAAGTGATATATGGCAGGTCATTGTGCAGCACACAGAACTGGTCCAACTCGGGGGCGGGCAATTATTTTGGCTGGTAGGCAATATCAGTTTTTAGTGCATTTCATGGGCCACGCAAAACTTCAGAGATGTAAATTAATAAATGTACAATTTATGACAGAAAAGTGTATATGTAGAAATTAATGCATAATAGGGAAGTCGTATACATTATAATCCATCCTCGATATGGCTTAGCGGATTTTGATAAAATAGTCTATTGGGACGGAGGTTGGGGTCAACAATAAAAGTTGTCAAGTGAATTAATTTTAGTCCGTGTAGATCCGTAACCTCGTGTTTTAAATAAATATGATATCAAATGTCATAATATTGGTATATCTGCGCGATGTCAAACGTTAATTTCATTAACCTTTTAAAGCCTAGCGGTAACTTTACATACGACCAGGTTTATCTTTAAAAATTCTACATGGTGCCCACATTGCGTTTATGTGTTTTGTACGGATCTCAGAACAAACAGCAACTTTGCCTTATAAAACATTAAGAGACTGGTTTTTATAACCGAAGTGGAGAGTGTTTACAGCGCGGTACGCACGGAGTCCTTATATAAAACAGATACGCTTCGTCTTTAAAGGGTTAATCAAAATCTGCAGTTTGTATTTCAAATTTCTTGTGGTACTTAATGCAAAATAAGGGAAAATGAGTAATGTCTGACACTAAAGAGACTAGCTTCAGGGTAACTGACTTTTATGTGGAATAAATAAACTTCGTGGATAATGAGATATAAATCTCAAAACACGTATTTCGACAAATGCTTTGGCCAGAATCGAATAGCCAGCCTCAAGCAACCGGCACTCGTCCTGTTGTCGCTACATACCAAACCCACAAAATTTCACACAAACAAGTTTGGGTGCGGCTCGGCACACGGAAATTCTTCTCTAGAAAAGACATTATTGTCTAAAAAAAATGCTCAAATTCGCCCATGAGTTGTTAATATTCCTGTTGCATATTTGGGTGGACCCCCTATTGAATTTCAACCGGATTCGGGCTACCCTAAAGGGGCTTCAGTCTTTGGCTGCGATTTTGATTAGATCTACTCTTTTCTGCGATATTTCGCAGCGTCGAGTGGTAATCCTTTACCGACGTTTCGGGACAACATCGATAAAGGATTACCAATCGATGCTGCGTAACATCCCAGAAGATCGCAGAACTTACTCTTGGGGGGGAGGGGTGATTCCATAGTCTTTTTTCCTTCCTCCAGGGAACTGATGGGACGATTCCTCCAAATATGTCACGTTCGTTCCCTTCCATAACCTTACCAATTAGCAATTTATACCATCATTAGGTGCAGTACGTCGTACACGTAGCTGTAAAACACTACATATGACACGTATATATATATATACATATATATATAGGTGTATATATAATATAAACTTTACTGTTAGGTTGGAACAAAAAGTAGATATTTTTGCAGCCCAATGGCGACTGAAATTCCACGGGAAAATCGTCCTTTGGCTTGCCATTGTACATTTTTAGAAATACTTTAACTTTATGCTCTGACAGACTTTATTCATTGACGCACCTCTTCTGTTAGTAGCAAACATTATTCATGGGCCTTCGTATAGCGAAGAAAACAGTTATACAAACGTTTGGAAATTTAATAACTAACACAATCGTGCGCGTGATCTAGAAACCTCAACAAGGGGTGGGTGGTTAACGTCAAGCCCCGACCGCTTTATCCCCGGGAACGACCAGGTACCCAATGTACAGGAGGCTGAGTGGGCCCCGCAGCCGGTCGTGATGGGTGCGGAAAATCTCGCTGCCACCGGGATTCGATCCCCAGACTGTCCATCCCGTAGCGAGTCGCTATGCCTATTATACTGTCCCGGCCCACTAAGACAACACGCAGTTGCTGTAAGTTATAAATAAATAGTTCTTTGTAAAAATACAATAATCCGAACAGGAAATGTTCGAAATTTGGCTACCATGCTTCCCTACCATGCTTAGCCCTTTAAAGACTGAAAGTATCTGTTTTATACATAAGGACTCAGTGCGTACCGCGCTGTAAACACTCTCCACTTCGGTTATAAAAACCAATCTCTTAATGTTTTATAAGGCAAAAGTTGCTGTTTGTTCTGAGATCCGTACAAAACACATAAACGCAATGTGGGCACCACGTAGAATTTTTTAATGTTAAACCTGGTGGTATGTAAAGTTACCGCTAGTCTTTGAAAGGTTAAATCCATATAGGAAGTTAAAATCACAAGCGCCATAAGCTATAGGCCTAAGACAATGCCGCCAACGTACTAATCTAAAATAAAATGACTTTTAAAAGGATGTGCTTCTGTTTATCGTGTGAATGGGGCGAAAGCGTCTGAAATGTACTTCCTTGAACTGCTAGTCATGAGGAATGGCACAATTAAATGCATGAACCCTAACATTATCCTTAGACACTTCCTTGTATTGCATTCATTTGTTAAGAGCCTATCTACTCAGTCGTAGCTTCATTCTCGGGGGAACAAGGATATGGGCCATCAATAAGCACGCACTAAGGAACACACCGCACTTACGTATCTTTTCAAGACGAGTCACGAATATACTTTTTTACTAACCAGTTGGTAGATAATCTACCCTGACTTCTATTGTGTTGTCATCTTTGGTGGCCTGGTTCACGACTTCGAAAGCTTGCTATAGAATTACAGGGTACAGCTATTACTGTCTCTCAATACAGAAATCTGCTGAAATATCGTCAAGGCCGTTCGTTTTGTACGGAAAGAATATTCTGTTGTGTTATGCCACAGAGTTGCATACTTTAACATTAAATTCCTCTGAGTCAGTACTAATATGGATACTCATTCAAATCTTTAAGTTCACTTACACACACACATATATGACTTAGAACGTCTATAAGGTGAAATTAAGTTAATTTATTTTAGTTCAAATGCAGAGAAATCTAAGCTAACAGTCCAGTGGGAAGTCCCGCAGGAATCTGTTGCCTCCATGCTCATGAAGAAATACGATACCTATCCAACATAAAACGGGGGGTCAAGAACAAGAAGACCCTAATCTTAACCCTTTAAAGACGAAACGCATTCTGCCTAATATAAAGACTCAAGGCGTACCGCACAGTGAACAGTCTCCACCTCAGTTTAAAAAACCAATCATTTGAAGACATCTCAGGTAAAAGTTGCAGATTGTTCCCAGCTACGTAAGAAAACATAAACGCAATGTGAGCACCATGGAGAATTGACTAAATTTAAGCCTGGTGGTACGCAAAGTTATCGCTAGGCTTTAAAAGGTTAATATTCACCGCCGTAAAAATTCACGTCTTAGATAAGGAAAAGTCTTTGTCCTAATTAAGCCTTCCATGATGCTGGGTTTGAATTCCAACTGCTGGCCTGCGACTCAATAACAGTAAGGGTAAAGCAGTCCCTATACAGGCCTTGCCAGGCCCTTAGGGCTCCAGGAGGTTGAGGCTCCCATATATCAAGACAGTTGGAGCATGAAGAGGATAAGGATGTCAGCCCTACGCACCGGCCGCCTTTACACCCCAGGAGATAACTCGAGTACTCATTTCCGTCAGAAGCTGAGTCAACCCCAGGGTCATATTGCGGCTGGAAGGATTAAGTCAAAGAAAAATTCCAGTGACCCCATCACTATGGCCCTGGGGTCGACCCAGCCACTAACAAAAATAAGTATCAGGTGCAGTACCAGGGGGTAAAGGAGGCCGGTGTGTAGGGCTGACCACCTTGCCACCTTCATGTGCTGACTGTCTAGAAATTCTTCGAGCCTCATCCTCCTGTTCAGGCCTGTAGAGGAATAGCTTACATCAATAAGTGTGTTGAAGGGAACTATAGGTTGACAGACAAGTTGCGCCTTCACAACACATTTCTGAATTCCGGAACTCTGTCGCGGAACATTCTGGATATACATATCACCCTCCCTTATTTAACCCTTTAAAGACGAAGCGTATCTGTTTTATATAAGGACTCAGTGCGTACCGCGCTGTAAACACTCTCCACTTCGGTTATAAAAACCAGTCTCTTAATGTTTTATAAGGCAAAAGTTGTTGTTTGTTCTGAGATCCACACAAAACACATAAACGCAATGTGGGCACCACGTAGAATTTTTTAATGTTAAACCTGGTCGTATGTAAAGTTACCGCTAGGCTTTAAAAGGTTAATCACCAGATGTTACGGAGAGAGAACGAACTACGAAGATTTTCTTTCCCCACTCTCCAACTGTTTCTTTCCTAAGTCCTAATGTAACACTGTAGCTCAGGATTTAAATGAAGGTACGAGACTATGTTCTCACTTCCTCTTTAACAGGTTGTAAGACTTTCGTGTAATTCACTGAACAAAAACGTGTTGCATTTTCAATTATGAGGGTCGTGACTGAACTGCACTAGGCCACTTGACGCACGCCCTAAGACTAGGAAAGTCGTGAGTTTGGGAGGTTCATGCGGCTCATTGTGTTACCAGCACCTACAGCTCATTTATTTCTGAAGTACGAATTACATTCCAACGAACAAAAAATCGTTTACTTTAGTAACTTTACTTACACGTGCTTACTTGCAGAAAACAGGTTATATCTCTTTATTTTTCCGACATTTTAAATGACTAGTGTCATTAAAGACACGTCGTATAGATCTGTGCAAAATATAATTAACATGAAATGTTACTGCAGATAACTTGCCATTTCAGCCAGTAAGTAATTTTACTGATTTCCCAAAACAAAGCTTACCTATTCTGTTACCAAGGGATGTTATTATGAAACACGTTAAATATTCTTGTGGATGTACGTAGCCTACGTGAAGAATTCTTAAACATCTGTAATTACTTGATTTGCATTCCATTAACTTTCGTTTCTTTTCCTCTTCATTGAGTCCTGATGTAAGTATTTTCAGTTTTATTTACATATTTGGAGCAGCCGGTACTGCGCAACATGTATACCTATTATGTTACAGCCCAGAAATAGTCGGTCGATCCCCGTCAGGTGCGACAAAGTCTTACCTTCTCCTAAGTGCCCAGAGTGGCCGCCGGTGCCGCTCTATTCCTTTCCCAGACTAAAGCGACCAGGACATTGAGATGACCATTCACGTCAGCCTAGTTCCGTAGTTAACAATACGTGGAGTAATACCTCTATTGCCCCACAAGCATTCATGGCGTGATGCTTAGTTAACACCTGGAACAAGTTTAACCTTCTTTGCAGTTGTATATATCCGAAAAAAATCGGCGTTTCCGATTAAAGTCAACATCATGACTTTAGACCAGTCTATGACTCTTGGTGACAAAGAGTAAGACAAGTGGCGAATACACGTAAAAACCTACGGACAAGTAACTGGGTTGGAAACCCGGCAACTGATAATTTTGTGGCACCTGGTTCGCTAATAATACGGAATTAAACGTGCAATAAGACAATTGTTGTCAATTACAGCCAGGTTTAAATAACTTTTTGTTTTCTGTGGCGCAACAGCCGAACTCGGGCCTAGGCCGCCTCATTGGATAGGCGTCTAGATCACATACAGACACACACACAGCCGATAGGTACCCTCTGAACGAGCGATCATCTCGTCTGAGAGGCCGTTACCTATACAACATACAACGAACAAAACAGACGAACATCCACGCCCTCAGCAGACTTCGAACCGGTGATCCCAGCAATCAAGTGACTTCAGACCTACTCTTTACACCACACGGCCAACGGAGCCGTTCAAATAACTGATAAAATGTGACATAAATAAGACGTAACCCATTTTAAATGCCGTTACCGGTTTTAAAATTACAATTCTGCTGCTATAAATGGCCAGACGTCTCTACTACGTAAATTATAGACTTGTTTTCGCAAAATATACATCAGGATTATAAATTATTGTCCTGGTTGGAACCCCAACGTTTTGAAATGTCTCTTAATTCTATTCTTGCATTCTTTACACGGTCAGGTTCTCAAAAAATGTTATACCAATATAAACACAGCGTACGACGAAGTAACTGCTGAATAAAAATTCGCATCAGCTTATTGAGTTAACTCTCGTTTTTCTCCATAGACGTGTGCACTGCAATTGTCACTACTTGCAAGTGTGGAATCTTTAAAAACAAAATAAAATCGCATTGCCAACAAAAGACAAGTCACGGGTCAGCTATTGAATTGGTTTAAGCATTGTATGTACGTGTCATCCTGTAGGCCAGGGTGACGCATCAAAAGGACCGCGGTCAACAGGTGACCCACGAACACTAATTCACAAATACATTTTATAACAGCTGATCTTTGAAGAGAGTTGCGGGGTTTTCAAGGAAATAAATATGTAAATCCACAACTGCAAACCATACACTACTGAAAAAAGGCATTAAAATCCTCAGTTTTATAAGAAAGCTGCACTCCTGAGCCGGATTATACACCCAAAGGTTAAAAGTGATGATGCTAATATTTTTATATTATTCCTACCGTGCATATTCTTACAATAAATACATTAACCAACTTATAGGTTCAGAAGTATAAAACACCTATAACGCTTAACAAGCGTGCTGGCCTTGTACTCCTTTCTCAGAATAACACCATGATGATGGCACCTCTGTGCCGAAACATGTAGTAGTTCATAGTATTTTTATACTTCTGCATCTATTTCATTATGTACCTAGGTTTGTTAATGTATTGAACGCTAACATGTTTTGTAATGCATGAATCTTTACATGCAAGCACCCTCACACGTACTTAGTCCCACGCTTAAAACACACAGTTATCAAGCCTCAACTCGGAATTCAGGTGTTATGTCTGTGTGGCTCACGACGGATCACCCCACTACTGCTTCACAATTAGCGGTCAGAACAGCATCCATAACACTATCATCACCTCAGTAACGCCCCAGGAGAGAGCAGCAATAATAGTGTCGGCTGTCGCCATAGGTGTCACTACGTGGTGAACACAAAAGTACACGAAACAGGTCGTGAAATGATCTGCAACCCGCAATAACACTGCTGTGTTTAAATCACCTCGGTCACTTATTCACACACAAAACAAGTGCTGCAAGAGGCGGCGTGCAGTTTGATTTCACAGGGACTGACTCGTGAGAGACGAAATAGCAAAAAAAATCAAACCTCATCTGCGAAACATCTGAATACAAGAATAACCGTAAAATCGCCGTGTTCAGTCCTGGATTTAGCGAAACTCATATTCCAGATTCAAAGCCATAATAATTCCCTTGTAAGACACACGACACCGCCTGATCATTACTGTCCTTATGTTTAGGGTTCAAGGTACCAGGAAAGTTGTCCCTGCCCATGCTATGAAGGCGTAAGGATGAAGCGGAGGTTTAGTTCCACTCATCCTTAACCACGGCGCCAGATGGAGATTAGGGGTCGGCATCACACCGCGGCCGCTTTACCACCTGTGAAGAACACCAGCACCCATTGAACAGGGCGCTGGGTGAGTCTCAGAGCCGATCTGGATATTTTGTACAAGAGAAAGATTTCTTGCTCCGACGGGGATTCGAAAGGCGGACCGTCCAGCCCGTAGCCTAGACACTACACTGACTGCTCTACTTCGCCTGTCCAAATGTTGGGACAGCACGCGAAATTAAGCAGCGGCCACTTCCTTGCACATTCTTCCCGATTCGTTATTCACTTGTCCTCTAGTTGTTACAATGCCATCTTCGTGTCGTTTAGGAACAATCTTCACATTCACGTCGAGACGCAGAAGGAGGCTACAAGAACTCTTTGGCCATAACTGGTGGTGCAACTAAGATTCGAACAGAAGCATTGGCCCACTGCTCAGCAAGTGCTTCGTACTTCGCTGGAATTAGAATAAAGAAGTTTAACCCTTTAAAACCGAAGCGTAAACTGTTTTAAAGATCCGGTCCGTACCGAGCAGTAAACACTTTCCTTCTCGGTTATAAAAACCAATCAGTTTATGTTATATAAGCCAAACGTCGCTCTTTGTTCTGAGATAAATATAAAACTCATAAATGCAGTGCGGGAAGAATGTACAATTTTTGAATGTTAAACGTGTTGGCGCATTTAGTAACCAGTAGGCTTCAAAAGGTTAATTTAGACTATTTTCTTCGTCTTCTTCTTTTATAACAATGTTTCAGCTTTAAGATCCTTTCCGTGGCCAAGTAAACTGGTCCTTCTCTTATGTTATTCACATCGTGAGAATATCACTTTGACTGACCAAAGGAAAGAAAGACAGATTCTTCACATCAAAGTAACAACAACACCTACCCTACTTCAGGCGCTTAGCAATGCCTATATAGGCCCTTAGGGCTCCAGGACGATGACGCTCCCAGAATGCCTAGAAAACCTGCGCATGAAGGGAGCAAGGTTGCCAGCCCTGCGTAACGGCAGCCTTTACTCCCAGGAGACACCGCTGGTACTCATTTTTGTCAGAGGCTGAGTTGACCCCAGGGTATAGGGCGGCCGGAAGGATTAAGTCAATGAAAAATCGGACCCGCGATCTTCCGGCTTGTAGGGCAGCGCCTCAACCAACTGCGCTACCGCGTATCCTCACTTCAGGCGGTTAGTCGCTAACAGTCACAGCAAAGAGCCGGGTTCATTCCCAGATAATGTGTGTTGAATCTGTAGTGATCAAAGTGGCGCAGGGTCAGGTCTTTGCCTCAGCACTTCGGTTTTTGTCTACGAATTATTATTCTAATGATCCTTCATACACGTTTTCCATCAGGAGCCCATTTGTGGTTTGCCGAGAGACTTGGTTTCACCCCACTGCCTCAACCACAAAACCAACAGGCCGCCTCAACATCCTGACCACCAAGTAATGGTTTACCTAGTGCGCACCGACTGTACGGATAGATGTAAAATAACGGAATCTCCCGACGCGTAGCATCATTAACAACGGCAGTCGTGATATCGTACGTACGTGATGTATTACGGTCACAATGCACTGCATCACAGTGCGCTCGATGCACCAGGTGTTACGAGGTGACCACAAGGGTTACAAATAGGCCTGTATGTTTCTTTCACTTGTAGCGGTGCTGTATCAACTGTCGGGTTTACAAGACTTCACTATTCATGAATACGGATGGACACGGAAGGAAACGACACTTATCTTTTCATCTACGTTTCCATAGAATTTAATAACGTCTCTTAGTTTCGTCATGCCCCTGTGAGTCAGTGGGCCCGCGAGTAACAAAGTCAAATCATAGGAAAAAAAAATCACCAACAAATGCACAAACAGTTTTTTCCATCTATTGTAACACACTCCTACATGTTTCGACCCTGCTGGGTCATCTTCAGGGAGAACTTTCTGTTGTCGTTACACTACGGTTGCACTTTGTAGTTGAGTGAGAATGTGCTGTTGACTGTGTACACAAACTCCTTGTGTATTTGTTGGTGATTAATGTTTTTTGTATGTTTTGCACGGACATGGAACACATTAAATTCAAATCATAGAGTTTCTTCAAACCTTGTGCGTGGTGTGTTATTTGTCAAATTCTTTCAATTTGCACGATTAGAATGCGGTATTAAAACCAAAGCCACACACTCACCTTTACAGGTGTTAAGTATGAATGCGGAGTCGTCGTGAATGAAGACGGTTGTGCAAGGTCAGCAAGGTCAGCAGGGCCGGGAAGGTCTGTGTTCCAGATCCACACCCAGCGGTCGCTGATACACCTTAGATAAGCAGTACATAAATTTTATGTTGTTCATGCCGTACGTATTCTTACAATTAATACATCAATCAACATGCGCACTTAATAATATACAGTTCATGACAAGTATTAAAGTCCTACATGTTTCGGCACCGGGGTGTCACCCTCAGGAGTTTTTTAGAACAAAGGAATACAAGCCCAACACGTTAACCTAGGAACTGCATCGCCTTTATTGGTATGATTAAAATATTAATATTCTGAAGTACTAAACCACCCGACACGACACATTTCACACGCACCATCAGGACGAGATCTCTTCGGATCGCATAAGATCGAGACAGACGTTTGTATGCATACTGCATATAGAATATAAACAGCTGCAAACTTATACCGGAAAACTCACTATTAATATCATAACAATGTAATTTTATGCTTATCAACTTCTGTGTATTTTATAATTTTAACCTTTTAAAGCCTAGCGGTAACTTTACATACCACCAGGTTTAACATTAAAAAATTCTACGTGTTGCCCACATTGCGTTTATGTGTTTTGTACGGATCTCAGAACAAACAGCAACTTTTGCCTTATAAAACATTAAGAGACTGGTTTTTATAACCGAAGTGGAGAGTGTTTACAGCGCGGTACGCACTGAGTCCTTATATAAAACAGATAGCTTCGTCTTTAAAGGGTTAATATTTTAACCATTCCAATACGGGCGATACCCTACCTAGATTAGCGTGCTGGGGCTTGTAATCCTTTGTTCTGTATAACTCCCTGATGACGGCACCCCGGTGCCGAAACGTGTAGTTTTATACTTGTTGTTGAACGTACTTTATTAAGCGCAGAATTTGGTTGGTGTATTAAGAGCAGCACACAGCCTGGGACTTAGCCCTGCGACCGCAGAAGCTGGGAAGTGTAGAAGCAGTGTGAAATACAACACGTTTCCATTCCTTCGACAGTCACAAAGCTGAGATCTCGAACTCTTTTGTACATAAGACTGTAATTTAGATACGTGACGACCCTTCGTCGAAACTTCCAAGAAGATGAAGGATGCCATTTTGCCCTGCAGTCATTCAACACCCCGCACTCTACTGCCGTAATGTGCATCATTTGCTGAACACCATTCATTTTAAAAATAGACTGAGAAATTCTCATTGTGTCTAAATTAGTGTTTCGTTATCGGCACATGGTCAGTGGCGGATATGAGAAGTAGTTGCTCCGAACGAATAACCTGTTATAACCACACTTTGGTTGTACCTACCGGCGGAGTAACCCACTCTAGAAGGATGTAATTGGTTGGAAACTTGGTCGTGGTACTGTAATCCTGCCCTCAGTTCATCCACGTAAATCCTGTAACAGCCGGGACCTTGAACATTCCCACATTCATGCAGACACATTCATCGTACCATCCTAAAAACTTACCACTTCTCGTCAAGCATTGCATTTTCTGTCTTATACGGCGACATAATAACAATATTATTATCCGAATTTCTCACTTCTCAGCTTCAGCTGGGAAATATTCACCTATCCTGGGATATTTCATCAACAGGATTAGGCTCGGTGGTCTTATGTGTAATTTAGGAAATTTCTTACAATTGAACATGTGCCAAGAATTACCACTTTTTGCATTTGTATATATGTGTTTGGGTGCAAGTTAAGTCTCTTTAGACTTTGTGACAGTGACTTTGGAATTATTATCGGGACCACTATTATTATTATTATTATTATTATTATTATTATTATTTGAAGCTCATTGTTCTTTACCAATAAATATGGCCCCACACTGCCACATATGTACCAATCATATTCCAGTGGACGTTTACGAGAATTTCTTTACATATTTTTTGCTTCCATGGCGCAACAGCCCCCAGTGGGCCACGGCCTCCTCAGCGTCGAGGCTTCACGATCACACTCAGACACACCACACTCGGTAGGACTACTCTGTACGAGTGACCAGCCCGCACAGACCTCTATCTGACAACACACAACACTCACAAAGCACAGACATCCATGCCCCCGGCGGGATTCGAACCCACAATCCCAGCAAACGAACGGCCGCAGACTCACGCCTTAGACCGCGCGGCCACCGGGATCGGCTCCTTTTCTTATAGGATGCAAAAATCTTGAAACATTCGGTGGCCGCCCCCCCCCCCCGCCGGGAATTCTAACTAACTAACTAACTAACTTCATGCGGCAGCGACCTTGTCCGCCATAAAATCAAAAATTTAACCGTGTTTTATGGAACCCAAAGGTGGTTTACCGTGTTCACAGTAGTCCGCCACTTGTCCCTGCCCTAAGCCTAATTAATCCACTCCACATCCTCCCAAACCTCCAGCGGGTCTGAACACTTTTGAAGACAAGAATTGCTTTCACCTGCCAGGAATCGAACCACGACTCCTCGGTCGCCCAAACCGTGGCCTAGTAACTTCGAACTTGACACCTTAAATCTGGAACTCCAGTACAAGAAATTTAGGAATTTTCGACAAAGATTGTTGACGCCTAGCACAAAATGTTTACTCTGAAACGTAGCAAAATTCAACACAATGTGTTCCATTACCTGCTTAAGTATGTGAAACTAAAGCGGATGCGCATAGTTAGTTACAGTTGCTAATTGTAGGATATTTGAATACCCATGATTATATTGTTCACACAGGACACCAGACGCCGCCTAACGGCACTGCATTTCAACGTACTGCCATAAGTCACACAGAAACAGTGCAAAACACCAATTTACCAGAAATACATGACGTAAAGGGGACTGGTCTATATACACGTAATTGCAACTCGGTTAATATGACAATAGAGTGGGAGGAAGGATGCAATCGTCTCCATTATGGACGGGAAAGAACAAAGTAATTCAGCCTATGGAACAAAGCCGCTCGTGAGAAAGGAGTAATAGCCCAGCCAGACAAGAACTTTCCGCCTCCCGTGGACTCCGTTTGTATGAAACACGAGAAGTTTATTTACTTTAGAAAAAAGCATGTATTTTGCACTACACCCTGAAAGCATTTCTGATCCAAGACACTAGTCAGAAATTCGAGACAGTCATATGCCTATCCCTGCGCCTCTACTAAACATAGCACACTTTCTCCCTTTATTATTCTCCAAGCACGTTAATCTACAATCCGCAAAATTCTTATCTTTCTCTTCCCACTTTAAAGATGATTTTACATCCTTCTAGGCCTATATTTGGGACACGAAGAAACATATCTTACAAAGACACGTTCTTCTATGATCCACATTCAGTTAAAAACACTACATATCGCTGCGGTTCGCAGTCAGTACTCTAATAAATTCACAAACCAGAATAGCAACACAGGCTGAAGAAAAATATCGCTACATGACTAAAGAAGCTTGTTCATGACATTCAGTGAGGTGTTTAAATTAATGTTAACACTAGTGCTGTTTTGTTAACAGAATATCGTTTGTCTACTGGAAGTTGAAACTTCGCGAGGAGACCATGTTTTGTGAAACCCATTCATTTTCGAGAATACCAGACAGCAGTAATCCATTCATGGCTAGATTCCCATTGCAGTTAGCCGACCATATGGAAACGCAGACACAATTAATACAATCTGATCCGCCCTTGGTTGTATGGCACAGACTTAACACTGCAGCCAAAGCCGTAGTACAGTACATCATATCTCAAAACAAGGAGTGAAAACTTTGCTGTTAATAAACCAACTGAATTGGAAATTGCGATGTACGGAATAAAGGGTGTATTACTTCGTTCGTCGAGGTAGCTTACTCGAATAGAAATAAAAACAAAAGGTTTGTTTATGAATGCGGTCAACGTCTTAACATTCTAGAGCAATTGAACCATTTAAAGGCTGAAATTCTAATAACACAAGAGTAATAGTTTAGTGTCTGCCTCACAGAAAAAGCAGTGCACTTCCTTTACAAAGACCAACTTGTCCAGGCGTAATGTGACGCCTTATAATATGGTATAAAATTACCCGCGTTTTGGAGAAACCTCCTGCTTCCATCTTCAGGGCAGAAGTTGGATGCAATAGTTTGCCCCGAAACGTTGGTAAATCTGTAACATTATACGGCGTCATATCCAGCAAGACAATGACCACCATCAGAACCTCAAATATCGCAACGCACATGTTACGAATTTTTGCAGGCTACGTAAATACCGCCCACAAGCTTCCACGATGAGAGACCTACATTTACACGCGGAGTCACGGCAGAACGAATCCGGTCAGCAGCCACCGCATATGCTGACGAGGCACTAAGTACAAGGCCATGGTACACAAAGCAATAACCTGGTCAGCAATAACAAGAGAAAAAGGCACATGAGGAGGCGGTATTTTGGTCTTGCATAGACAGTCACAGGAATAGACTGGGGGGAGCTGGCTGAAGCCTGCAGTGGCTTGCATTTTAATAACTGTTAGCAGATGCTTCATATTATCACCCATCGCGTGTATGTTCGCTGTAATGTTAATAGCGCACCGATATCATCAGTCATAGTTATTGAATTCTGACCCATTTTTACACAGTACGATTTTTCTGGTCATGAAATAAGGGGGGATCAGACGGGCGGAGCATCTGGCACGTAAGAGGGAGAAGATAAATGCATACAGAGTTTTGCCACTTGAAGGACAAAGGCGTAGACAGAAGGATAATATTAAAGTGAATTTTGAGAGTGGTGGAATGTCAAGGCATGGACTGGGTTAATTTGTAGGGACAGATGGCCCAGCACCCTCTTAATAAGTAGCGGTGGCATAGCGGCCGGGGCGTGAAGCTAACCATTCACTTCCGTCTAGTGTCGCTGCGCAGAGCATGTTCATTTATGGCATAAACATAATAGTAAAATACTGAAAACGCTAGTTTTACAGAAACAAAAATCAGCATACCATACGCCTATAAAAGATACAATTACTCTTCTTGCCCGTGGAAATGGAAGTAAAACACCCTATTAGGCACCTGTCTTTTGAACGCCTGTCGCTGGCCGTCACTACGGGAAACACCACATTCAGCCTACAGAGTCGACATTGACGCCAGGATGTCTAAAACGCCGTTACCTATCGTACGTGAAGCCACTCCTCGCCGCATTCAGCAAACCGTATTGTAGGAGTTACCTTTTAAGTAGGGTTACGACCCGCCAGTGGGACGTCACGGAAGAACGGATGTAGTAGGCTCCGGTAAGATCCGCCAGAAGGTAGAATAGCCCAGCACTTAGTGGCCTTGCCAGTCCATCTCGATGAATACCGAAAGAGTACCCTCCTAAACAAGAGACTAATGTAACGTGCGTTTCCTCCATAGTAAACGTAACAACGTGACATATATGCACAAACAGAAACTGGTTCACACATTAAAATTATATTTTAAAATGGAATGGAATTCAAATTGGGAAGCAGAACACGGCGTCACCTACAAAAACAACGTTCACACTTGTCTGCACATTTCTTCCCCACTGCCCTTCTCAAATAACACCGTCAATAAGGGACCGGTTCAGTTGATGTAATATTCTCAAATATTCTATGGAATAAAAAACGTACCTGTCCAGGTCACATGATTCCTGATTGTGTGGTCTTTTCACCAGACAGATTAAGTGTGGCTATAATTACGTACGTCTGTAAGACTACCATGCCCTTACTTAATGCGTGTATGATAATGCGTAGTTTGCATTAGACAGCCATATTACAAATTCAGCGTGAATAAATATGCCTCAGGTACTCGAAAAGCAGGATTAACTTATTAAACATGAAATTTACCGTTAGCCAGCCTCTTTCAGCATCACAGTGCTACACCACGTGCATTAATGAACGCTTCACACATACAGACTTTTGTTTCTATACTCCGCTATAGCACTGAGAATGTTTGCCTCTTTGACACACCCCACCTTCAACACAAGAGCAGCATTTCTATATGAAACCTTGGCTCGGTAGATGTAAATGTTTTATTAACACCCTGGTCTTTCTCCTCCCTAATAAGAGCATGTGTTCATCCATGACTTTTGATGACATCGCGGAAGGTGGAGAAATGTAGGCCGTAGTGCGAGACCGGGCCGAATAGCGGAGAACCACTTCGGCTACCCGGCGGGCGGGCAACACATGGAAGTTCAAACCGCGTCTCGCTCCAGGCAACGAGTTACAGGAATCTACATACCGGCGTATTTTTCGTGTATTTTGTTACATGTATCATGACAGACCAATCATGTAAAACACTTCGTTCTTCTTTAAACACCTAACACTGAAAACACAAATTAAAATGTACTATACGTATTAAAGATTCAACCGTACCGCGCAGTAAACACCAGCTCGGCCATAAAAAGTAATCAGTTCATGCTGTACAGTAACTGTTGTTGCTGTAAGATCCATTCAAAACACATAAATGCATTCTGTGGGCAGAAAGTAGAGTTTTCAAATGTTAAACCAGGTGGTACATATAGTAACCGGAAATTAAAACGGTTAAATATGTGGATCTTTTGCCTTTTTCTGTTAGTCGTTATGATTTGTGATAGCCTAACTTCCAGTGATGCTGAACATTAATTTAACTCCTTTAAATCACAGTGGTTACTTTATGTCAGGCGTACCACTTTGTATTGGCATACAGGGCTATGTCATCTTAGCTGCAAGGCACAAACTCGATACAATAAACATACACAGACGACACTGACATTTTAAAATCGAAGTGAGTCTAATTGCTGCAAAGGGTGTAATAAATCGACAGTCTTTAACTGTAAAGTGTTATCTTAATTTCGGTATTTTGGTTCGTTCGTTCGTTCATTTGTTTGTTTGTTTGTTTGTTTGTTTGTTTGTTTGTCTACCATCTTCACTCATTAATGACTGATTTCATGGTGTGAATGAAAAGTCATTAGTTCTTTACGTAAAGAATAAATATGGCGCACATTCGGTGCTGTGCTATGTAATGAGATCAAACGTGACTGGAAAAGATTCATTCATAATACAGCCTATAGTTACGTTTACGGACTCAAATTTAGATTCTGATAACAAAACAGCAGCAGCACAGGGCCCCACCCATTCACGTGCTGTTTATAGTACCTGCAGTTTCTTACACACCTTATGCCTATTGTAACAAATCTACGATCTGTTCTCCTTTGTATTTACGTAGGCAATAAAATGGAAATGCCGCTAGTTGAAAACAGTCGACAATGAGGTTTTTTATAAGTGTGTTGCCTTGCCTCAGATTAGCGTGACTGGAGGTGCGACAAAACACCGCCAGGCGACTCGGCACTGGCAGTACAGTGTGTTTCTCACACTGTGTCACACAGTTTAATTTATGGTATGCGCAAATTCTTCTCAGCCTTGTATATGTCACACTACCAGAAATTAATTAAATCCATCGAGCAGAATTCTCTTAGAGCGGTTAACAGGCAATAACCTACTTAACCTTCTAAAGCCTAGCGGTAACTTTACATATCACCAGGTTTAAAATTAAAAAATTCTACGTGGTGCCCACATTGCGTTTATGTGTTTTGTACGGATCTCAGAACAAACAGTAACTTTTGCCTTATAAAACACTAAGAGATTGGTTTTTATAACCGAAGTGGAGAGTGTTTACAGCGCGGTACGCACTGAGTCCTTATATAAAACAGATACGCTTCGTCCTTAAAGGGTTAAACATTCCATTTCGTCCCATCACATGGTACCCAAAGGTTCGGCACCGTATTTGCAACAGGCCATCATTGGTACCTGTAGTGAGAGAAGTCGATAATAACACGGCTCCACCACCGTATTTCTTCGGGATCAATTTAATATTATCCTCATAGGTCTTCATGCCTTCCCAGAGGTCTACATCAAGCAGGCTGTCCGACCAAATTTTATATGTATTCCTCATGTCCCCCATGCCCTTCCTAGCCCTTATTCCCTTATCTGTTTCGCGGAGTTTGCACATTACCGCAGCAAGATATATGTTTAGACAGCTACAAAACATGGCGCTGTTGCACAGAGAAATTAAAAACGCACAAGTCAAAGTAATTCTCTGTTAAAAATAAACCAGCTGCTGAAGGAAAACAATAAATGTTATCAGTCGAGCATAACTATTGTAACACAACTACATGTTTCGGCTGGACACAAAACACAAGCCACTTTCACGCTGTTTAGCCGAAACATGTAGCTGTGTTTAACAGTTGTGCTCGACTGAAAGTTCTTATTGTTCTTATTCCACATAACACACAAAGGGATAAAAATGTAAAGACAAACCAGATATTACCTGATTATATGATGATTATTGTGTGGAATTCCGTTTCGTTCAATTCCGGAAATTATTGTAAATGTACTTCCCACCCACCCACTTTTTGCGATTTTTAATTGCTAACATTCGTGACGTGTCGATCCCAGTGGCCGTGCGATCTAAGGCGTGGATCTGCGGCCCTTCGCTTGCTATTGGGATTGTGGGTTCGAATCCCGCCGGGTGGCATGTATGTCTGTCTCTTATGAGTGTTGTGTGTTGTCAAGTAGAGGTCTCTACGACGGGCTGATCATCCGTCCAGAGGAGACCTACCGAGTGTGGTGTGTCTGAGTGTGATCGTAAAGTTTCGATAATGAGGAGGCCCTGGCCCATTAAGGGCTGTTCCGCCATGGGGGAAAAATATTCGTGCCGTCACTTCGATTTTTAGTGCCAATGGAAAGTGTTAATTCTTATATTGTAAATAACGATTACCAGATATTACCAGATATATTACCAGATATGCCCAGAGCGCTACAAACCGGAAGGGCGCGGGTTCGATTCCCGATGGTGTCATTGGAATTTTTCATTGACGTAATCCTTCCGGTCGCACTATGGCCCTGCGGTCGACTCAGCCTCTAACAGAAATGAGCACCAGGAATATTTCCTGGGGGGTAAAGACGGCCGGTGCGTAGGGCTGACAACCTTACTACCTTCAAGTGCCGATTGTCTAGAAATCTGGGAGCCTCAACCTCTTGGAACCCTAAGGGCCTGTCCAGGTCTGTAATGGACTGCTTTTACTTTTAGATATGCCCAGAGCAACTACATTGTTAACGCACTGAGTCCTCTGCCCTTCGAATGAATAATACATAAAATATAAAGGTAACGTTCAACCTATAACAGGCCACGAAGGCCGAGGGCGGAGTACAGGTACAGCTGTACTCTTTCTTTAACTTTAGCGCTAGATGGGGAGGGCGGTCAACGCCACGCTTCGGTCGTTTTATCCTCAGGAAAGAGATTTGGTACCCACTGGACAGGAGGCTGGGTGAGCCTCAGGGCCGGTCTGGACGGATAATATATTGTGATACAGAATAAATATAACATAGAAACTGTTATTAAAATTCTAACCAGCAACAGTCTTAGAGGCCGGGACAGTGTAGTCGAAGTAGCGACTTGCCAGCGAGCCCTGCGACCAAGATATCGTGGATCAATTTCTCGCTACAGCATCATATCTCGTTAGACTGTTATTTTCATGATAACCTCTGTGATATCCTCAAATATCTCGCTCAGAAACATGAGCTATTCCAGCCCATATTATTAAATGTTTTTAGTACAAGACATCAAGTACGCCGATTATATGTTCTCTCTACGTGTATACGGACATGACACTCCCCTCCCCATGGCGCACCAACCCCCAGTGGTCCAGGGCCTCCTCATTACCGAGGCTTCACCATCACACTCAGACACACCACATTCGGTAGGACACCTCTGGACGAATGATCAGCCCGACGTAGGGACAACACACAACACTTACGGCGGGATTCGAATCCACATTGCATGACACTTCAAGTAATAAAAATTTACAGAATGTGTTTGTTACTTTGTCGTCCAGTCCAGCTTAAATCAACAGTGTAAATTCCCAAGCCAACCATTACAAATACGCGACACAGCAGTAGACACAAGACGGCTATATAGGTGTTCCGTGTTATGAATATATTTAAGAGTCATAAACTTAGGATAAAGAAAGGTTACTCAGTCTATGAAGTAATAAACTTACCGACGCTTGGCACGAAAATCATCTCGCCTCAGTAATGTTCCAGATTTCTTTTTATATAATTTTCGCAAAAATTTTCTTTTAGTGATTACTCTTTCTCTATGTCTGTCCGACTTACCTTTTTGCTACAACTAAGTTCCTGCTTCAATCTCTCACGTTAACAAACAAACGTGCAGGCACAATCTTCGGAGAGATTTGCAATTCACGCTCAGTATTCCATGACATCGCAGGCCGATAACAAGACTGCACGCGGACTGTCTCAGGTCACCTCAGACAGACACTAAACATCGGCCGCATGCTCTGGTTCCTTCAGCACGAGTAATAACATAAACCGATTAAAACTGAACTGAACACAGCCTCAAGGGGCATGCGGAGAAACGTTATTTAACTTTGTAGTAACACCGTTCATACAAAAAAAAAAAATAAAACAGAGTCAAGGAGATTATCTCTGTAAACACAGCATTAAGTAAATAACCATAATGAGACTAGCTAAAACTAATTAACTGAGGCAAAGATTCGGCAAACGCATCAACACGAATCACCACTGCAATTTTTTAAAAAAAAAACTTCTGTTCCTAACATCACTTTTGATATAATCTTCCTATCTTCGTTTCGGTATATTATTTGACCCATTTCAAAATGGTTATTCCACAAAATAATCTCTCAATTTTTGTTCACCGTCTGTGAACGAAACGTCTAGTCCATTGTACATGCCTTATATAACGACTTGTTTTTTTTTGTGAAGGGCCCCGCAGCAGACGCTACGGCCGCACCGCTTTTTGTGTAACCCTGTGATGAAGATGATGATGATTATTATTTTTTGTCCTTTTCCTAGTAATGGAGCACAGGTGGAATGAAATTGACAGGGGAAAACCGAAGTTCTCGGGGAAAAACCTGTCCCAGTGCCACTTTGTCCACCACATATCCCACATGAACTGACCCGGGATCGAAACCGGGCCTCCGCGGTGGGAGGCCGGCGGCTAACCGCCTGAGCCATGGCGCGGCCTTATAACGACTTAGTTTTGACAGAAAATCATAAATCGTAAAGTCTTCTGAAAAATGATTACCTCCATTCACAGTCTGCTTAACCTGTTGAAGCTTAGCGGTAACTTTACGTACCGCCAGGTTTAACATTAAAAATTCTACGTGGTGCCCACATTGCGTTTATGTGTTTTGTCCGGATCTCAGAACAAACAGAAACTTTTGCCTTATAAAACATTAACAGACTGGTTTTTATAACCGAAGTGGAGAGTGTTCACAGCGCGGTACGCACTGAGTCCTTATATAAAAGAAATACGCTTCGTCTTTAAAGAGTTAATTTCGTTAATTTATGAAAAATTCTTATTACTTGTTTCTCAAACTTTCAATTTGCTATGGATGTAATTTAGTATAACATAAAAGACACCCAGCCAAATTCTTTAATCATCTTCATGATTCCAATTCACTGGCAACTACGTCAGTAACACACATGCACACAGTCCCATAAGCGCCAAGTAATTTTGCTGGCCTAACAGCAACACAGTAATTCCTTGATTTATGTGTTATTTCGTTCCTCCAAGACTGCTCGTAAGGCGAAATCTCATAAAAAGAAAATGAATTTCCCACTAATTCCGAAGTTATAAAATATAATCAGCTGCTAAGGTCAAAAAATGCCTCCCAAACATACAAATTTCACTTTCCCGCAACAGAAAAAAACCTAAATATTAAAAACAATAACAGTACTGGTCAATTAACATTTGTAGGCTCTAGGTTAAGACCGTGCTGCTGGCCACATCGTCGCAGCTTGTCTGATTATCTTGTATCTTTAATAAACGTTGAAATTCTTCAAAAATTCAAGTTACTAGTGGATGACTTTCATGTAACACAGTGAAACCCCTAGTCACGGAGGCCACCACATTATCATCCCCAATACACAATTGACCATTAAGTCAAAATTCCGAGACTATTGTATAAAGCCACTAATTCCTTTAATGGCATCTTTCCTTTTAAAAAGATCCGCAAAAGTTACTAGTCAAATGTCAATGAAAAGATCCTTCCTGTCGGAACAGCAAGTGAGCATCGGTGAGGTCCAGGATTGTGTCCAAAATTCAGGATAACAAACATGCGACAAAGTTACATATCCAGCCGTCGGCGTGGTACCTGCTAGAGATTCCTCTGTATGTGTGTGTGTGTCTGCCTCCCGGTCTATGTGCCTACCCGCCTATTCGTCCGTCTATATTCATGCTTCACGGAATTCAACAACATCCCCCGGTAATCCATCTTATAAAAACATGCAGTAAACGTGCAAAGGCACATTGCATAAAATATGTAAAAAAAAACAGGAAGAAATGCAACGAACATACAAACAGACTTTTTCTAAGCCATGCAGTCTGCTGTCCATTTAAAAACGTCACTCCTTTGCGCATCATATGCATTACATCGTTGCTCTGAACAAGCAGTCAAGAGGGGGTTTAGTGTAATGAAGCTATATGCCTGCAATCCATTTTTTTCTGAATGAAAACTTCGAGACAATATTTTTACTAGCATTTACACCATATCACACAGATCAGAGGGATATGTTAATTTCAAAATTATTTGAAAATGCACATATTTACTAGTAATAACTGTACGTAACATGTGTTGACTTCAATACCCACGAAATATTGCATCATGCAACCTTGCTTAAAATAGTAAATTTCTGCGATGTTTGCGTTGTGTTCAAGGTTCAGTGGACACGGCAAGCTTTAAGTTTGGCAGTAGATTTCCAGCGATAAAAACTTTATTTTTTGTTTGTAATTAATTTCAGTAAGTTTGTTTCCGTTCCAAAAAAGAGTTTACTCCGAACATTAACGGGCGACCAGACGCGGGTACAAGGCATCTTCTCTAAAACTCTCACTTCACAACTTTGCTAAACGTTATCATCTTTGATAAGATACATCTCTTTTCGTAATCTTTTAATTTCATTCGGAGGAAGCAGTTTAGGAAGGAAATACCTGTTTTCAAAGGACTGTGTTCACCTGTAACGCAAAATATCACTTCAAAACCAATGGCCTGCACTGCGATGAGTATTAAAACAATCAATGTTAGAACACGTGACTTATATGGTCCCTACTTCAGATTTTATACAGAATGTCAACACAGTACATCACCATGTACACTGAATTTGTAATTACATCAAGGTGTTAAAGTTAGGACACAGTTCTGTAACACAGAGCCTGTGTAATTTGTTTGCACTTACATCATAAAATACAAGTATTCTTCTAATGCAGCGTAAAAGTTGCGAAACACCCGTTACTCTATCTCGTTTCAGCGTATCTAGATGAAGCAAAATCTCTCATAGTTCATCGTAGCTGTATACGGATCACAATATCATAATACACTGCGGACAAAAGCATTATCTAGATCAAGGTTTAACACTATTGTATTTATACGACGTAGGATGACTCATTACAAAGCAATATGCAGCCAAGTCCTCACCTGGCGGGCACAAAGTTTACCGTTAAAGTGCAATCAAAGTAGAACGATGCACACAGAACGTACCCATACACATTTCTTTCGTTTTCACTCTTGTTCCATTCGTATCGAGGGCAGACTCTTCAGAAGTGCAATTCAGCCTTAGTAATCAGCGGCTTACTCTAACTAAAACAGGAGTAGGAACAACACGGCCATTAGTAATGTATTCAGAATAACATGATTTCAAACTCTAGTCGAATGAGTGACTAGACTACCAGCTGAACGACCAAGAAACCTTGGGTCAATTTCCGACAGAAGCAAGGTATGTCTCTCCTCTCCAAAAAATCCAGACCACCCCTGGGGCCTACCCAAAATTCCTATTCTTTAGGTACTGAGGCCACTTTTCCTGACAGCAAAGCAGCCTGGGTACGAAGAGGTGACCATATACCTCCATTTAGTGTCGAGGTTAAGAATTCCCGAAGCCATGCATTCATTTTCCCACTTGCCTCTATATCTTGCACGGGGATAATTTTACTTTAACTTTCTGTACGTCTTCAGCTCGTAGCAAAGCGCTACCTTACGCACAGTTACTGCTACTGCTGTAATTTGCGTTGTCCTTGCAAAAAGTCCTAATTACACAGTTCTCATACAAATATTAATGGGACGACTATGGAAATACGACTGGGCAAATAATGTACAAACATATTTCAGGCGACAAAGTCAGTTCTTGCTATCAGTTCTAGGACTTCAAGTTTCAGAACGCGTTTATCTGACTCTGTTGTCCGTGCACATCGTTTCAGCTTATTTATATGCCGCGCCTATTGCACCTCAGCCGTTCAGTCATCCCACTTTTTCAATAAAAACGTTTCTGTGCTCGTTCATATTGGCCATCACATTCATATTGACACTTGTGGATCGCCCAGCCTCATAGCCAGTGGCTGGGCTGCTTCAGATGATTCTGTCATCGCCATCCAGTGCAGAAGCTCTCAACGCCTGTGTCGACGTTTACCTCCATTCGCCCTACACGCCTTTAGATCTGATGCTTAGGCACAGGAACATAACTTTGGCACAGGAACATAACTTAGGCACAGGAACATAAATTTGGCACCGGAATATAACTTAGGCACAGGAACATAAATTTGGCACAGGAACATAACTTTGGCACAGGAACATAACTTAAGCACAGGGACATAAATTTGGCACAGGAACATAAATCTGGCACAGGAACATAACTTAGGCACAGGAACATAAATTTGGCACCGGAATATAACTTAGGCACAGGAACATAAATTTGGCACAGGAACATAACTTAGGCACAGGAACATAACTTAAGCACAGGAGCATAACTTAGGCAGAGGGACATAAATTTGGCACAGGAACACAACTTTGGCACAGGAACATAACTTAGACACAGGAACACAACTTTGGCACACGAACATAATTTTGGCACAGGAACATAACTTTCCAGTTCTCCCATGGATAGCTGTCAAAGAAGTCGTCTTTTTCCCTTGTCGCCATTTAGGTTTCTATCACGAACGAGTCAACAAATCCTCGAGAAGCGATAGTCAGTGAAATACCGTCACTTGCACATAAACAGATACACACAGATTTCCTTGAAGATGTTCGATACAGACTGAATGAGGGAAAGAACGAGGTGAATAAACGAAGGCAGAATTAGTATACCCCTTTACGTACTACTGACGATACTTCATTCAATATTGCTAATATGTTTGTAAGCTGTAAACAAGACTGGCAACGTACGTAAAACTAACACTGGGGCGCTTTCGCGTAACCATTGTTGCCGTGGAAAAGCAGTAAGTGTTACATATGGGTCTGTGTCTGTATCCTTGCCTTAGTTATCAGGCATGCAAATCGCATCTTTCCTGCGCCGTGTTATATTGTCATCTTTTGCTTCTCTGGCTCTGTCATAGTTTTCCACCTTATCTGAATTATGCTGAATTAATCTGCATGACGAGATGTGTCGCCTGTATTTATCATACATCTTCGTAAGATCTCTTCTGGGAGAAAACGAACAAAGTTTGGTTTCTTGTAAATTAATGTTCACTAGGATCAACGGTCCTTCGAATTTTTTTTTACAGCTGGGCGGACCTGCTTCTGCTCTGAGCAGAAAATTTTACACGACCTGACAACTGTGCGGCACTATAAAAGCTTTCTGTAATATACATAATAAGAATATTTACAACGAAAAATGAAAAATTCCAGCTGCGCGGCAACATTTCAGTTACTGCACGGCCGCGCATCCGTGCAGCTTAGAGGCAACATTGATCAGGATCGATGTGATTTAATTCGGCTGACAACATTTAATGCAGAAAGTTCAATACAAAACTGCATCAAACCCGTTAAGTCGTTTCATAGGTTCATCGTACAGCCGGGCAAACTGAATCTTCATGATACTTTAACCCTTTGAAGACGAAGCGTATCTGTTTTATATAAGGACTCAGTGCGTACCGCGCTGTAAACACTCTCCACTTCGGTTATAAAAACCAGTCTCTCAGTGTTTTATAAGGCAAAAGTTGCTGTTTGTTCTGAGATCCGTACAAAACACATAAACGCAATGTGGGCACCACGTAGAATTTTTTAATGTTAAGCCTGGTGGTACGTAAAGTTACCGCTAGGCTTTAAAAGGTTAATTGTATGTTCCGTTTCGTAGTCCTTCCGTCTTCTACCTACTGGTTCACAGTAGGTGTAGAGGGTTTGATTTTTCACTTTATCACACTCCAGCACATGCCACATTCGGTAGGTCTCCTCTGGGCGAGGGATCGGTACGTCGCAGAGACCTCTACAAACACTGTACAAGACAAAACATCCATCCCCCGGTGGGATTCGAACCCACGATCCCAGCAAGCGGTCGGCCGCAGACCCTCGCCTTAGACCGCACGGCCACTGGGCTTTAACTTTATGTTCGTTCCCCAAACAACACATCCGATACTCTCAAAATGGTTACAGTCGGGAAGTCCTGTTACGGTGTTCTGAATGACTGACCGGTGAACATGAAAACAGGTACTATTTCGGTATGTCGCCCACCTGTGGTCTACGTGAATTATAAGTAGGATTCAGACAGTTGTGCACTAAAACGAGGTCTCGCTGTGAGGTCTGGCAGGTAAGTGTGACAGCCAAAAGCTATGCTACATACGAAGAACGTTGTTATTCGAATATCTGCGCAGGGAAGGAAGATCGCTACCACAGTGTGTAGTACTGCACAAAAATCTAGTAAGTGTTTTGCTTTAATTCCTAGAAATTAAGCAATTCACTCCACGCTTCACAAAAAAATTTGGGGAAATAAATAATTCAATCCATGCTTGACACTAAAATTCGAGAGAATAAAAAATTCAATACACGCTTGACACAAAAATTTCAGGAACTAAATAATTCAAACCGTGCTTGGCAATTTAAATTCGAGGCACTAAAAAAATTCATTCCACGCTTGACACAAAGATTTGAGGAAATAAATTATTCAGTCCATGCTTCGCAACGAAATTCGAGAGACTAAAAAATTCATTCCACGCTTGACACAAAAATTTGCCGAAATAAATAATTCAAACCACACTTGGCAATGAAATTCGAGAGACTAAAAAACTGACTTCACGCTTAACAAACAAATTTGCGGGACTAACAAATACATTCCGTGTCTGACACCGAAAATATAGGGACTGGAAAATTTACTGTACGTCTGACACTAAAATTCGAGAAACTAAGCAGTCCACTACATGCTTGACACTAAAATCGACGAACTAAAAAATACATTCCACAACTGGCATTAAGATTCGAGACTAAGCAATCCATTCCGTTAATAATACTAAAATCTAACGAAGAAATGAATTATCCTATTGTGTGATGATGGAGTTATGGACTTTCTCCACCGTCCGAAGAGTGAAATATTAAAAATATTAAAAAATTAAAAGTTAAAATCACAGCGTTTCGGAAGCTGGCTTTGCTTCCTTCCTTAGGTGAATAGGGCGGAGAAGAGAAAAACACCTACACAGTTGCGCCCCATAGACAGAGTTAGCCTCCATCACTGGCTAGCTCTGTCTAAGGAACCCAACAGAAGAGGTGTTCTTCTCTTCTCCCCCTCCATTCACCTGAGGACGGAAGCAGAGCCAGCTTCCGAAACGTTGTGATTTTATTTTTTTAATTTTTTAATATTTTTAATATTTTACTCTTCGGACGATGGATAAAGTCCATAAACCCATCATCACACAATATTATACACAATCGTCAAAACCTTTTAGATATTATCCTATGTTTGACCACGACTACACAGATACGCCTCTTCGGCAAGGACATGGCCACAAATTGAGTTATTCTTAGTCTTTGTTTATATTCCGAGTCTTTTACCACTGCATTATGTTATACAGCAATGAATACGGGAGGTACGCTGAAGAAGAAGCAGGAAGGGTATGGAAAAATAGGTTGCAACACGTTTAACCTTTTAAAGCCTAGCGGTAACTTTACGTACCACCAAGTTTAGCATTAAAAAATTCTACGTGATGCCCACATTGCGTTTATGTGTTTTGTACGGATCTCAGAACAAACAGCAACTTTTGCCTTATAAAACATTAAGAGATTGGTTTTTATAACCGAAGTGGAGAGTGTTTACAGCGCGGTACGGAATGAGTCCTTATATAAAACAGATATGTTTCGTCTTTAACGGGTTAATGTACTATCCAATTGCTTGTCTGCAGGGAGTGAGAAAAAATGGAGAAGCTCAGGATAACAGGACACCTAGACGGAAATCAAACATGGGACCTCCTGAAGACAAAGAAGAAGTACTAAGTCAAAAATCGTGATATTTGCCTAAAATAAATCAGAACTGCATATAATCCGTGGGGGTTAGACAACGTGTAGACATAGAGCATGTCGGAGCGTAGCCCTGTGATACCAACAATGATGATACGTGTTTATTGTAGCAGTGCTAATTGTAAATATGACAGCGTATACAGCAAGTCTTCATGTCAGTGAAGACCACAAATTAAATAGGTGTTGTTCTAGGTAACTTCTGTTCTGTATTACGTATCATTCTCTATCACTCCTTCTCTCTCATGGCGCACCAGCCCAACTCGGGCCTAGGCCTTACCATTTTTGAGGTTTCTAGATCACATTCAGACACATCACATTGGGTAAGACTCCTCCGGATGAGTGCTCAGCCCGACGCAGAGACCTCTATATATACAACACACAACATTCATAAGAGACAGACATCCACGTCCAGGACGCGATTCGAACTCGCAATCCCGCCAAGCAAGCGGCCCCAGACCCCGGCCTTAGACCCAGCGGCCACCGGGATGGGTTGTTATGTATCTTGGCCTGATAAATATATAATGTGTAGCTAATGATGATCTCTAGGACAGAAGAAAAACTTAATGAGGGTATTGGATAGCGCAGTCGGTATATTGACTAGGCTATGGGCTGGACGGTCCGGGTTTCGAATTCCGGCAAAGGCAAGTCATTTTTATAATTTGCATAACATCCAGATCGGCTCTGAGGCCTACCCAACCTCCTATTCAATGAGTACCAGGGTTCTTTCCCGTAGGTAAAGCGGCCGGCGCGTGACATTGACCGCTGTCCTCAATTTAGCGCCGAGATTAAGAACGAATAGAGTTACACATACACTGCCCCCATAAGCCTTAATTGCGTTTGATTTTTCACACTTATTAGATTGGTCCTGCTGCATAACAGATAAAACTGACACTACACATTCAGTCCTTTATTATAAACTATAATAGTGCTTGGAGTTACGGTTCTTTTCCGTTTGCATCTTCGGTTGAAACATTGCATGATCATTCTGTGTGATTTTTCCATTGCGTGCTATACCCAGCATTCCTTACGTAGGCCTGTGGCCATAATGTGCACGGAAGCGACAACACGTAACTAAGATGCATACTCCTGGTGTTGAAGGAAACAGCAAAGATTAACATGCAAACATTAACGGGGTCAGAACCAATATTCGGACGCAACTTAACCGGGATGCGCGCGGAACCAGCAGCACGGCTAACAACAGGAGCAAACAAAACTAGTGAACGCGAGCAGAACTGGGCTAAGGTCAGGGCACCGCAGCGCCGCGACACATGCACAGTCATTCTATCAGTCAAGTACATCTGTTGCTTAAAGTAATATCATCACCAGAACAATGTAATTATAAAACTAGTTCCCCCATCCTTACATCCTCCAAATGTCTGTATATTCGTTTACTTGGTTTCTGAAAGTGGTAAAGCAAATATATGGACAGTTTACAGAAAGGGATTATGTTAATAGGTCTATCTAACAAAAATCCAACCTATAGTAGAATATGTAAATAACGGATCAAAATGTACAAAATGTGACACACAAATTGACCATGTCCTACTCACATTTCCTGGTTTAGAGCCACAAGATATGATTTCCCCTGTCATTTACGTTGAAGATGTAACATTAGCATCACTGATTAATTTCATGCTTTTCAAAACTTCCATGCTATCCTTAAAAATAATTAAAAATTCGGAGTTCAATGTTGCAGTACTCTACATCCATACAACATTCTTTGCAGCCCCAGGGTAAAAAAAAGCATACCGCTATGAAAGAAATCTTTATTGAAAAGGTACAGATATAATGGCCCCCTATCGAAATAAGCATCAACCATAAAAAGTTAAAAGCTGCCGCCTGCGTTAGCTACAATAATTGCTTACTATAAGTCGAAGTTGTGAAAATTTAACTAAGTAAATTGCTAAGTAACTGTACTGCGCCGCTTGTTCCTGTCAAGCGACGCCTTCACAATTCGTCAACAACATGTCCTGGCTGTAGTTGCGTTGGTGTTCTGAATATTTAAGCGAAGCCACATTTCTGAACATAATTTCACAAAATAAGTATGCTGACCTAAACACAGGTATGTTCATTACCAAAACTCCCTACCTAATTATTTTTCAAACGAAATATTTTAAGAAATTTCAAAACTTTAAATTTGTCTGGATCAGTAAACTATGTAACGCCATGTAACAAAAATCTTCTGGAGAAAATAACAGTCTCTCAACCTGTTACTACATTCTACGCCTTCTATGGCATTCAAAACAGCCCACCACCAGACTGTATCCTGAGCCACATGAATCTAGTCCGCATCCCCAGTTGCTTCTTTATGATAATACGTTAAAATTACCGTTCCATCTATGCCTTCTCCTCCAAGTGGTCTCGTCCCTTCAGGTTCCCCGACCAAAACTTTTTATGTACTTCTCATCCCTTGCATGGGTTCTACTAGTACCTACCCCGCTCATATATTTCGTGATACGATAATCCTAGTAATAAAACATTAACAGTAATAATTCATGGTTTGTGCCAAGTATGAAACTAACCATTATAGAATTTTCCGTAGCCTGGTGTTATTTGCTCCTTATATCCAGACATCCTGCTCGGCACCTTGATTTCAAACATACTCAGCCAATGACGTTTACTGATTACCAGCTCGTACGCCAATGATAAAAGGCAACACTCAGTCGCCTTTATAGAAAACCCGACATGTTTCGATGCCCTAGTGCATCATCGTCAAGGGGGAAAAACATACTAGAGCCACCATCACGTAAACAACATCGCCTCAGTAACTGGACGAAGCCTGTATTAGGCTACACAGTGTAACTGATGCCTATATTCTGCATTGCTCCATCTGCACAACACGTTACTTTTCAACAAACAACAATCATCAACGAACCTACACGCTGCATCAACGTGTGGTGGTTATGATAATATGCTCTTAATGAACAATTTTATAAACAGTGCTTGTGTATTTTAAGTGTTTTTAAATGTGGTTCCCACCTGAAGATGATGCACTAGGTCATCGAAAAATATCGGGGTTTGTACAAAGGTAATTAAGAGTTACAAAAACAAAAATCACCAACTAATGCACAAAAAGTATATTATCTTCATTCGCAGAAAACCTCCTACATGTTTCGACCTCGCTGGGTCATCTTCAGGGAGAACAGTTTCGTTACAGTAGGGTTGCACTTATACACTTATAGTGTAAAGAAACTGTTCTCCCTGAAGATGACCCAGCGGGGTCGAAACATGTAGGAGGTTTTCTACGAATGAAGATAATATACTTTTTGTGCATTAGGTGGTGATTTTTGTTTTTGTATAATATAGTGCACGCATATGGAACGTAGTAACTAAGAGTTGTATTTCATCATTTGTGTACGAGCTTGTTCTCAGTATACACTACATAACATTGTACATACGCACGTACACTACATAACATTGTACATACGCACGTACACGGTATGGAATATGTTAAATACTCGGTGAAGGTTTTCCTCGGCATTGAAAGGTCAAGACCCACAACCATAAAAAAACAATTAGTAAAATTATAGTTTTTTATATTTTAATCTTTTAAACAGTAACCCCCCTCTAAATACGGCCCTACTTTGGCCTATATCCAACCTTCAAAATAAACACGCATACCTGCTCTTCTAAATAATGCGGTCAATGAAACACGCCTAGATACGGTATCATCTGGCTAACAATGACGGAAGTTGGCTGTACTGACACCCTGGTGTTTTACAGTCATATCGTGTAGATAATGTGTCTGGAAACGCTCCCTTGTACTTGCTTCCAGGACAAAAGCTTGGCTGTTATCTGCACATAGTGTGCAGATAACAGCCATTAGGTGTTCTCTAGAACGGCTGCAGTAAACCTGACATCAATACACTTGCCTCCATTGGCAAGCTTATATACTTGAAGTCACCTCCTGTATATCTGAAAGCATTCTTAAAAATTAACTAAAATATTATTTTCGTGACATTTGTAAGCATTGTTATATTCTTAACAGACTACTGGGGGCAAAAACCTATTTTTGCTATTTTAACACTCCCTAAATAATTTCTATTCGCTGTAGTGTTAACGGTTTTGTCCAGTTTAACGTGAAGTGTACTTCAGGGTGATCATAATATAACTGCTCCAAAATCTAGCGCAATTGACGCAACTGAGTCTAGCGCAATTGACGCATCTGTCAGGTGACTGATTCGTTACTTGTACCACGACGTTTTATTTCAACAACACGCATTATAGTACATCACACGTTAGATTATGAATAATTAAACAGGAAGAAATTATCCTTGAATCTATATCATGTGACTGAGAAAAATGGCGACAGCCTGCAAGCCAGCGAGTCTCCGGCACATGATTCTAATGCAGTACCTCCTGAAGACGCAAAGCTCAGTATAATTTAAGATAATGGTAAGTGCCCAGCATAATAGACATACTTGACCCAAAATTAATTTTAGTCGCAAATGGCTTATTTAATTCATAAATACAAAGACAGGCAATGTGCATGTAAACATGACAATGATGCGCCTTTGCGCAACAACTGTTCTCGTGCAAAAGCAACACTGTTTAATATTCTGAGCGTGTCTGTAGCCTTAGTTACCCAGCAAGGAAAGCGCATGCGCCTTATTATATCGTCATCTTTGACATGTCTGGATCTACCATATTTTTCCACATTATCTCATAAACAGCACGATTTTCGGACAAAAAGTCACTGAACACAAAATGTGTTCTGATTTTCTGTACACATTTTTCTGAAGTATTTCTCATTCTGAGAACAATTAAGAGAGACGTTATCGTTAATGTACATAGGTCTTCATGTAAAGTACTCATTATTTTTGTCAGAATTTAACAAAACTTTAATTTCCTCGACAAATTTTCGAAAATTACTCAAATGTCGAATTTCGTAAAAATCCGTCCAGTTGGAGCCGAGTTTTTCCATGTGGACAGACAGACAGACAGACAGACAGACAGACAGACAGACATGACGAAGCTAAGAGACGCTTTCCGCAGTTTTACGAACTCGCCTAAAAATTGCATCTGGCACTGAAAACATACGAGGATATATTAGTTAAATTCCATAATTAATTCTTATGTGCTGCATGTATATCAAAGCATATCGCTCATGAAATAGCAACTTGTCGTAACCCACCGATACACAGTTTTAAAGGAGACAGAAAAAACTTCACCGATCCTCAATAGACCAATAGTTAAGCATATCATATGTTTACGAAAATATAAAGACGAGCAACTATTTTTTGGATACAACATTTTGATCGAAAGTGTGTTTGTAACCCAACTGTCTAGTAATGCAGGAATCTCAGTTTGACAAATTTTGTGGTTTACGACAATGCACCATTGTACGAGCCATATAATATCGATACAACACAGATTATTAAATTCTGCACGTTGCCGCCCGCTTGGCTGCTGATATTACATTTCCATAATCACGTAAGACCCAGGTACGGCTATAATCATTAGCTAACATAACGAACAAGGGACAAATATCAATTTTGACATGTAGAAAGCAAAAAAGTGGTAACCAAAGAAATTCCGAATTTCTATTAATCATCTCAGTACGAGTATAATTAATAATTCAACAATGTAATTAACAAGCAAAATAACGCAATAAAAATCGCGTCTTTTTCTTTTTAGGAATAAACGGGCACTAAGAGAAATTCTGAATTTTCGATGGATATTTTAAATCGAATGGAATAAAACGAACGGAAAGCGCACTGCTCTTTCACCGAAACACGCCCATTTAGAAGTTTATTATGTGGAGGGTTAACTTAACCCTTTAAAAACGAAGCGTATCTGTTTTATATAAGGACTCAGTGCGTACCGCGCAGTAAACACTCTCCACTTCGGTTATAAAAACCAGTCTCTTAATGTTTTATAAGGCAAAAGTCGCTGTTTGTTCTGAGATCCGTACAAAACACATAAACGCAATGTGGGCACCACGTAGAATTTTTTAATGTTAAACCTGGTCGTATGTAAAGTTACCGCTAGGCTTTAAAAGGTTAAGCCTAAATAACAAACTTGCGAACACACAGTAAACCTTACTACAGCAATGTTCAACCTCCGAGCTGACAAAACTTTCAAAAGACGATCTGCGGCAATGTTACGGTTGCCATAAAACATATGATAACTGCATGTTTCCTGTGTACATACTAGGCCCTGCACCATAATGTAATTTTATGATGTAATATAATATTAACATAAAGAATAATTTTATGCCATATTTTGTTTCGTTGAGTTTAAAACACTTTACCTCATATTCATTACGCACTCTTTAATTTAATATGTGTATAATTTCGGGACAAAAATTAAATGTTTACAGTTTTACACCGATAAAGATGTATTGACCGCATAGGTTACTGAAGACGATGATTTGACGTGGTAACCAAAATAATTGCCCACTCATAATAGGACTGTGCCCCGAAAACAAAAATTACAAAACGCCTTCATTTAAGTTACATATAGTGGAGTTAAGTGCATGAGGTTACATTGGATAGATGCGGCCTTGGGGCCATTGTCATGCAATGTATTCTCGCCTATGCCAAGTCACGGTTCTGAATTGACAATCTAAGTGGGTATGTCGACCACATGGCATCTTCCCAACATGGCAACTTTATTACATCCGCCTTGTTGCTCCCTTAGACTAGTAACAGGTGATAACATTACACACCTTGATGAAGACATCAAAAGTTGCAATCCGCGTCATCACAGTTACTGAAACTCTAAACGCTGCAATCCCACTGAGGTGAGAAAAGACTACTGCATTAAAAACCGTTCTTTTGTTTAACATTTCGGATGGACCAGGACTGATCAACCAGTGAAGTGGCTTATATCGTTTGTAGGGTCGGGATTCGATTACAGGGGAGGGAAGAAAGCTGTTACTTTGTCACCATGTCACGGCCGACGACTCCAAGGACCACCACAGCATTTTAATTTAGAACAAGAACGGTGTTTCGATTTCCTTTGCTTAATAGACAATTAAAAAATATCACAAGATAAAGAAAGCCTGTTGTGTAGCTATGTAGAACGGGATACGAAATTTTGAGTGGTTTATCTGTGGGCTTATTTTGACTAAAACAAATACTACAAGCAGACTACGGAATTGTCTGACAAAATCAACTGAAACATATAATACAGGAAGTTCTAAGTTTCAACAGATAATTTGGAACACGGGTTTATACAAAATTAACTCCGTGAAGCAAAGGCCTTCTTGAGAAGCTAACAGTTCCTCAGCTAGTCAAGAAATTCCCCACATTTTGTGGAACAAGAAAGTTTCTTACCGCTTTCACAAGCACCCGCCACCTGTCCCTATCCTGAGCCAGCTCAATTCAGTCCATGTGCCCCAACCCACTTTTTTAAGATTCGTTTTAAGATGACCTTCCCATCTACGCCTAGGTCTTCCAAATGGTCTCTTTCTCTCCGGTTTCCCAAACAAAACCTTGTATACACCTCTCCTGTCCCCCACAAGTGCTACAGGCCCCGACCATCTCATTCTTCTTGATTTGATCACCCGAATAGTATTTAGTGAGGAGTTTATATAACACTAGTAAAGACAATGGTAAAGTAACCGGTTAGTTCTCTTTAGGAAGACAACCGCTGTTTATGCCGAGAATTGTATGAATCTCATAAATGCAGCCTGTGGGCAAAACGCTGAATGTTAAATACAAAAACAACTGTGCTTTGAAGGATTAATGAAGGATAGGAAAAAAGTAACCTTTTGTTGTGAATACCAAAGCAAAACACACACTGCCAAGTCACTGGACGTTAACAGTAGCGCACATAAATTCAGCTGCCTACGAAGAGTTAATACCATTCCGGGTCACGGCTCACGGTGTACGAAACGCTGACCTAGACCGTCCAGGGCCCTCCTGAGAAGAGGCTGGACGCAACGTGCATTCCGACACTACGTCTGGTCAGGAGAATTGCCCACGCGCGGTCAAGGTCGACTCACGTGCACGGCGCGGCATACTTTTTCCGGCCATAATATGCTGATGTAACTAAATCACATTTTTGTTAATGGCGCTGCCTTTCAGTAACATGGTGTAATAACATTTGTTTTTGTTGAGACAGTTACATAATAAAACAGTATTCTTAACCCTCTAAATTACCTTGGTAGGAATATACCTCGCCTGTTTTAATCCTTTAAAAACGAAGCGTATTTTTTTTTAGTTACGGACCAAGTTCGTACCGCGCAGTAAACACTTTTCATCTCAGTTATAAGAACCACTCATTTTATGTTACACAGAACAAAAGTCGCTGTTAAACACATAAATACAGCGTGGGCAAAATGTACAATTTTTTAATGTTAGACGGAACTAATCAGCTATGATGCAGTAAGTATGCATATTACGACTGTGTGTCTATATTCTTGCCTTTGTTATCCGGCATCCAAATCGCATCTTTTCTACGCAGCATTATATTCTTATTTGCGGCCTGTCTGGCTATACCACATTTTTCCATATTATCTCATGAACGCCACGATTTTCGGGAAAGATTATTAAACATAAAATATGTGTTTCGATTTTCTCTACAGCTTATTTTCCGAAAATTTTCTCATTCTAAGGAGAATTAAACGAGATGTTATCATAAATGTACATAGGTCTTCATATAAAGTACCTGTTATTTTTGCCAGATTTTGATCAAATTGAAGTTTCCCGACAGATTTTCAAAAAATACTCAAATTTCAAATTTCGCGGGAGTCCATTCAGTGGGAGCTAAGTTGTTCCATGCGACGGACAGACAGACTTGACGATGATAATAGTCGCTTTTCGCAAATCTGCCAACGCGCTTAAGAATTCTATGTGGTGCTCACACTGCTTTTGTGAATTTTCTATGTATCTGAGAACAAACAGCAATTTTGCCTGTACAGCATTAACAGACTGGTTTTGTATAACCGAGTTGGAAAGTGTTTACTGCGCGGTACGCACTGAGTCCTTATATAGAACAGGCATGTTTCGCCTTTAATGGGTTAAAATACGTTATCGCTGCTTTACTATTCATTATAAACTCCCTCCCTTTTCACTATATAACCCTTTAAAGACGAAGCGTATCTGTTTTATATAAGGACTCAGTGCGTACCGCGCTGTAAACACTCTCCACTTCGGTTATAAAAACCAATCTCTTAATGTTTTATAAGGCAAAAGTTGCTGTTTGTTCTGAAATCCGTACAAAACACATAAACGCAATGTGGGCACCACGTAGAATTTTTTAATGTTAAACCTGGTCGTATGTAAATTTACCTCCAGGCTTTAAAAGGATAATCTACACCAGTGAGAAAGATTTGTTAAATAACCAAGAAATAATTTCAAAAACTTCGGATTTTCGTCACAAGGGGTCAGTATAGTTTCAAATTTTCCACGAACTTCTAACTGTTTGCAAAGTACAGCAAATGTAATTTTTTCTGTGTTTAATTAAGCAACTATTAATTTATCAAGACGGAATACTGCTTAGGTAGTTGGTGAAATATATATATATATATATATATATATTTTAATCGAGTTCAACTGCTACGATATGAACATGTCGCCCCCTCCAGTTTCACTCGTTTCTTAAAATGGGAGTACAGTCTACTTCAAATAAACGAATCGTCTTGAAATGGAAGTCCACCCTACAAAAATTACGCATTGGAAATCAAAAATATGTACTCGAAGGCAAAATCAGTGTCCATGTGTTCGCAGTTGTGTACATTCCGAATATCTTCCAGATAGGATAATGCAAGCCAGTTACGGTAACACTTCCCACCAGTGGGTTAGTTTGGATTTCAAGAGCCTACAAACAAAAGGTCGACATCTATATCTCGTTTTTTTTTTTGTAACACGTCCTCAGTGAAAACTGACAGAAATATCGAAATGTCTGTCCCTCCGTCTGTCTGCACATAATAACTCGAGAACCGCTGCAGGGATTTTCACGAAAGTTGATACTGGGAAATTTTTGTCAACAATGTTGGCACATTCAAATTTTAGTTAAACACGAACTAAAATAACGCGGGCTTTACACACCGAACTACATGCGTTTCTGTAGGCCTATCAAGCGTACGTCGCTGTGTGGGCCCCAGGGCCGGTCTGGATTTGTACAGAAAACTTCCCCCCCCCCCCCCACCGGGATTCAAACCGCAGACCGTCAAGCCTGTAGCGAGTCGCTATTCTCTATGGGTACGTGCCCTAACTTATCATGACATGCAGTGTACATAGCTCCATGCTTCTTATATTTTGCATTACGTTCTCACCTCTGGTCAGTGACCGAGTTACAGCCAGAACACGGTGCCACACTACCCAAGTTAATTTGTAGTGTAGCGGTGTAATAGAGTTTCCAACGTTACCTGTTCGTCTATCTTAAAACCTTATGGTGACCAGTTCTCTTTAGGTTACCCTACTAGTTTTCACAACCGGGGTCTCCTGGAACACTGGTGTGTCAGCAGTCTAGGTGTGCCATAACACATTAACATACGTTCCACGATCAAGCACCACGCACGCGCACACACACACACACACACACACACACACACACACACACACACACACACACACACACACTGAATAGAAACAACACCTTGAGAGTGTTCTTTTAAAACCCACCGATTTGTATTTCTACTAACCTGTTACACTGTTGATGCCTGTCGGTATATATACTACTGACGTAATCGACTACCAAGATTGGCTCTTCAATGCCAGCCCTACGGAAGATGCGACATAGGATGACCTAGACGGAAATGGAAAGACCAAGAACGCCTCAATCTGTACAGGAACAGGTTCAAGGACCCAAACCCTTGACACATTCATGGCGATTATCATCATCATCATCATCATCATCATCATCATTATAGCAGTGATGGTGGTGATTGTGCCGTTAATTTTATTGTAGCCTACTGGCATGGCTTATATTCATTTAACAGGTGTTTCTGTTCTAACAATTTGGAACTGCATTGTCTTTCTTAATTCTTTATCTCTTATACACCGCGCTTTTCCATGGTGGCAACTTTAATTGTAATATTCTGTTCCATTTTCATAATTTTCCTCTTATCTAAAAAGTCAGTCTATTAATTTATTACATAAATTTTAAGGCGTAATACAAAACTTAAGACAACGGCAAATACAAACAAAAATACACAACAAAGACAACAACACTCACCAGATTTAGTATCAACGCGCGACTGGGTGTGCTGTGAGGTCGTGAAGTCTCTCAGGGCATGATTCCTCGTGGAAAGGGTTAAAAAACGCTGCCTACATACAACTATATTGCAAATGAAGAAGTCCAGATATTAGATACATGCCACAGGTAGAATAAGCAAATTTTGAAACAAATTATTCTTATATTGTACGCCGTGTGGGTTGCTTTGTGAAGACTTGTGACTTACGCGTCCTTATCCCTTTAAAAACGAAGCGTATCTGTTTTATATAAGGACTCAGTGCGTACCGCGCTGTAAACACTCTCCACTTCGGTTATAAAAACCAGTCTCTTAATGTTTTATAAGGCAAAAGTTGCTGTTTGTTCTGAGATCCGTACAAAACACATAAACGCAATGTGGGCACCACGTAGAATTGTTTAGTGTTAAACCTGGTGGTACGTAAAGTTACCGCTAGGCTCTAAAAGGTTAAATAAGCCGTCAGTAGGTTAACATGGCATACAGTATTCAGTGCTGCGATTAAGGAGCTCAAACCAGTCAAATCAAAAGTCAACAACATCCGTGGAAGGATCGTGACGGCGTACGGGAGTAATAAGTTTGTTACAAAGTAACGTTTCCATTAAACAGCCCCTC
This sequence comes from Coptotermes formosanus, assembly GCA_013340265.1. Lineage (NCBI taxonomy): Eukaryota > Metazoa > Arthropoda > Insecta > Blattodea > Rhinotermitidae > Coptotermes > Coptotermes formosanus. The sequence continues at coordinate 148,589 of BLKM01010649.1, forward strand.
TAGGGGTCCATGAATTCCATACAAGCACAGCCACAAGGTTGTTCAGAGCGCGTAGCTAAGAGACGACTTCATTATTTAGGCAGGGGCTACAGACACTCAAAACCGCCATATGCTTAGCTGTCGTAAGAATGTGTAAATAAATGAAAACTTGTAATACAGAGATGGAAAACGAGGAAGCCCCTCAGGCGCCTGCTGGTACCAACGTCCCCATGCGCTTAGTGAGAATGTGCCAAAAATGTATGATGGTGTCGACTTGAGAAACGTTTAAATTTACAGATAATGGATAATAAAACATAAAGTTACATACGAATTTTTAAATGCAATAATAATTAGCTACATTAACCTTTTAAAGCCTAGCGATAACTTTACGTACCACCAGGTTTAACATTAAAAAATCCTACGTGGTGCCCACATTGCCTTTATGTGTTTTGTACGGATCTCAGAACAAACAGCAACTTTTGCCTTATAAAACATTAAGAGACTGGTTTTTATAACCGAAGTGGAGAGTGTTTACAGCGCGGTACGCACTGAGTCCTTATATAAAACAGATAGGCTTCGTCTTTAAAGGGTTAAAAATCATCATGCTATAAAACATAGTACTGGATGAATAAAATATCTTGAGGGAAATATTTTGTAGAAAATAAAAATATTAGGCCACTTGCAAGTATTTCTTAAATAAGTTCAGTTTATTATGCAGAAAATGTTCTTCCTTCTTGGGAATTTTTAGACTAAGGAACACGAAAACAATTTTGTAAATTGTCAAACATAGCAAATTTATCTGAGAAACATATCCGCGAGTAAGTACTAGACGCTCATAGAGGTCTCTGTGAATTTCAGAACGTCATTCCGTAAAATACAATTAAGTCATTGCACACTTAAATTCACAGCTGCATAAAATTTTCTACCACAAATCTTCTCTGCCTGCTTGAATCAGAAGACTTGAATCGTCATCAACCTGCTGTGAGAACCCAAAATCTCGCAGTTTAGATCCGACTACAGGAAAGCGCGGTGCAAATTTTGTGAAGCAACAACCACATGTACAAAAATTTGTTCTAATTTTATAATAATGAGTAAAAAGATTTAAATATTTTTCAGGCAAAATAACAATAATCAAATATTTACTGAAAATTTTACAAAATTATTTATGGAAAACTGGAAGTTTATTTTATAATAAAACGTTATAACCATTTTACTGGTGGGAATGCAAAGTAAAAGTTTTTCTTACGGGCGAAATTAGCTGCAAAAACGTTTGTCCAAAACACACAATGGTAATGTAAGATACGATAAGCTTTTTCATTTCCTCCTTCTAATCACTGACAAAGAAAATGTTTCATTACTCCAGAGGAAATTCCAGAGTCCTCTTATTTATTAAGTACACCGTATAAGATTGAGCAACTTGTGATACATTGTCAATTTGTAGGTCGAGATGTAAGGTGCATTATAACGTATTGCACAAATTACAAACTTATTGAGTGACTATCATTTTGTGGTAAAATTGTCAATTTATCACTTAATTTCACTGACATCACTTTCTAACGATATTTTTTCCAGACAACTTGCTTGCTTTTACTTCAAACGGAGTTGATATTTTGCAGTACCGCGAGGATCATATGTCGACGACGTAAGAACTTACTTTCATTTAAACACGCCGAGAGAACGCCACATGATTAACCCTTTAAAGACGAATCGTGTCTGTTTTATATAAGGACTCAGTGCGTACCGCGCTGTAAACACTCTCCACTTCGGTTATAAAAACCAGTCTCTTAATGTTTTATAAGGCAGAAGTTGCTGTTTGTTCTGAGATCCGTACAAAACACATAAACGCAATGTGGGCAACACGTAGAGTTTTTTAATGTTAAACCTGGTGGTATGTAAAGTTACCGCTAGGCTTTAAAAGATTAAAAACAAAAAAGTCTATACGTGGAAATTTATGCACGTATGTATAAATGAATATAGCTATATGATTGTTGTAATTTTTTTTTCGCCATGTCGGGTACGTATTCGTTTCTCCAACCTGTCGTATTGAGTCCATCAACATAACAGCGTCCCTAAGACGGAACATAAAACTTAGTCAACTGGGAATTGAGAAACCTTGACCTGATTCACTAAATACCCTCATTAGCTATATGCAGTAACTGAATCCTTATTGGTCGTATTTAGTTGTTTAGACGGTCAAGAAATTTCCTTCTGGTACAGAATATTACAAGAGATTTAATGTGTTCCATGTCTGTGCACTATATCATACAAAAACACTGATCACCAACAAATGCACAAAGAGACTTTTATCATTAATCGTAACACATTCCTACATGTTTCGACCCTGCTGGGTCATCTTCAGGGAGACACAGTCAACAGCACATTCTCACTCAACTGTACCGGTAACGAAAAGTTCTTCCTGAAGATGACCCAGCAGGGTCGAAACATGTAGGAGTGTGTTACGACTGATGACAAACTCTCTTTGTGCATTTGTTGGTGATTAATGTTTTTGTATTACAAGAGATTCTTCATCATCATCATCACCATCATCAGGAACCAGCAACTGAACCTACGTCAATTCAGTATACCTCATACAGCATTCACGCGCTTCTCCAAGGCACATCCGTCAAGCGAAACTTCCAATCAAATCTCTGTACGCATTTCTTGTGAATTGCTGTACACGCTTGTCATATCAAGCAACCTAGGGTGCAGAAGCGTCCTTGGGCATCCATGAGACGACTAACCACCTTCCTTTCCAACCTGCTGATCGTGGTTTGTATGAGCACTTGCAATGCAGACCAGTCCTTCGCAACCAAAACATCGTTAAAGAAAAAAGGAAAGGTGTGTTCTAAATCAGCTTATTTATCAAATCCGTTCTTGGGGATTTTGCATACCTCACTGGCTTGGCGTTAATTTATTTCTGACATAACTCGCTTACTGCAAAGCTATTTCTGTGACGTAGCAAATATTTTCTCGGATATCCAACACACACTTTCCTGTAGCACAATGGAAGCAGCATATCGCTTGTCAAATGTTTGTACAATGAGCCGTCTGGAGAAAATTAAGTAGCATTGGATTTGATGATAATAAATACAGAGCAGGAATTGTATCTTATTGGCAAAGGTATAGCTCACGCTAGAAGAGGCCATGAAGGCTCAGAGAGAGAGTAGAAATTTAGCTCTACTCTTTCTTTAATCTCTGCGATAGATGGGGTGGGTGGTCAACGCCACGCCCCGGCCGCTTTACCCTCGGGAAAGTGACCCGGTCCACACTGTACAGGAGGCTAGGCGGGCCGCACGGCCGGTCTGGAAAGGTGCGGAAAATCTCGCCCCCACCAGAATTCGGTCCCCCTACCGTCCAGCCCGTATCGAGTCGCTATATCGACTTCGATATCCCGACCCACACTGTAATAAATTGACCAAAATTACATCCTTCCAAACAAAACATTATTTTAAATTGCCAGAAAAAAATTTATTTGGAATTCACGCAAAACTCCGTAGCTGTAACATAATGTTAGATGGATGAACTAATGTTACCTCCCCGTTGAGGGTTTTTAAAATATTTTATGTAAAGAACGCAGAAGAGCAAGACCCTATGCTTGAAAACTAAAGCCATCTGCGTGATGAGTCTCTTTTAACCCTTTAAAGACGAAGCGTATCTGTTTTATATAAGGACTCAGTGCGTACCGCGCTGTAAACACTCTCCACTTCGGTTATAAAAACCAGTCTCTTAATGCTTTATAAGGCAAAAGTTGCTGTTTGTTCTGAGATCCGTACAAAACACATAAACGCAATGTGGGCACCACGTAGAATTTTTTAATGTTAAACCTGGTGGTATGTAAAGTTACCGCTAGGCTTTAAAAGGTTAAGTACTAGTTACACCCTTTTTCTAGCACAAACTATTTTCCGACCTTCGCACCTAATTCCTAAGAAAATAATCATCATTGATAAGCCAATATTCGCCCAGCCAGTGAAAAACTCTCCGCCTCTTATGGAACCCGAAAGTTCATTACCGTCTTCACAACCTTCTACCACGATCCACATCCTTATTCAAGTAAATCCTATCGACAATCTGTCACCGTGTTCTTCAAGTTCCGCTTTAATATTATCTTGCCATCTACGCTAGGTACTACCGAATAATACTTGCATTTACGTCTTCCAACTAATATACGTTATGGCCACCATGTGTGCTACGTGTCCTGGCCATCTCATGTTCCTCTATTTGGTCACCGTAACACGAGGGTGAGTCAAAGAAAACTTAAAATGGTGCGCGACAAAATCGAGACTCTGTCGTGTGCAGCTGTTCACAGCAGGTCGTCAGCGCAGGTTAGAAGCAATTTATGGCGTTCAGCTTCATCGTTGTGTAACTTTCCTCGTTCTTCTGCCTCTTCCTTCTCCTTAGCTCTGATTATTCTTCTCACTACCCTCTTGACAGATACTTCCGGCTTGTGTTCTTTCCTGAATAATACAGACCTCGTGTCACGTTCAAACACATCAACAATAAAACTGTAGTTTTGCCCATCCTAATCTCAAAAATTTGCCGAAACCGTAACTGAACGTACCAACCGATATCCATACTTTTTCTCAGTTGCATGTGACCAGAAGAGTTGAATCGGTTTCAACCAAACCATTACCGGTTGCTCATCTCCCGCTTTCTTGTACAACACTTGCCACTCGCCTGTCATAACCGCATCATCTCAGAGGACGGCGTTAATTCGTTAAGACTGATATGTTATGGCAACATTCCACCTAGTCATACATGATTATATCTAACGCATATGCCTGTTTATTTCTGCTTGCTTAAATTAGTGCGCTGTAACATATAACCTACACCAATTTCACGCAACTTTTCGACAAACACTCTGTTATTTTCAGAACAACTGAGCGTATAATCGTAGCTGTATTTATGTGTATTGCAATTTGTGTCTCCACAGATTAAAAATAATGGAAACGTGGCTGTGTAAATAAATAATTCTTCAATGTTCATGAGTTATATATACCAGTTTTCCTTATGCTCAGTTAAACTTTTAAAGCCTAGCGGTAACTTTACATACGACCAGGTTTAACATTAAAAAATTCTACGTGGTGCCCACATTGCGTTTATGTGTTTTGTACGGATCTCAGAACAAACAGCAACTTTTGCTTTATAAAACATTAAGAGATTGGTTTTTATAACCGAAGTGGAGAGTGTTTACAGCGCGGTACGCACTGAGTCCTTATATAAAACATATAGGCTTCGTCTTTAAAGGGTTAAGCATTAGACCACAAAGAAGTATGAGTGAGTGACAGTATGTATGTAAGAGGTCAGTTTTGTGCCCTGGCCGCTTTATCACCAGGGAAGTAGCTGCCGGTACCCGTTGGGTACAAAGCTGCTGAGATTTTACAACTGGTATTCACCTTGTGGCAATCAAACAAGAAATCCATTCTTCTTAAAATACCCCGAAGATGGAGGTAGAAATCACCACGGAAAGTTTGTTATTATATACCAATCTACGCGGTGACCTAACCCAGGAGAATGGAATCTACGTCAACACTTCTGAGAGCGTCACAAATCTCGCAGAAAAATCCTTGGTCCTGCCGACAGCCGTAACCCCAATTATCCCGGAATGTGGCAGTTTTCTACTGAAATCAGTATTGCCACCTTCAAAGTACATGCTTATTGGGTTTAAAAGATGGTCTCAGATGTTTCTAAAATCCGGACAGTGACAAAATGCACAGACACAAGAACGAAAAAAAGACTACAAAATAAACTGATAAAAAGTCTAATTAGATCTGCGCTGTTCTTGGATATTACGCAGCGCTGAGTGGTAGTTCTGTATCGACGTTTCGGGACAACCTATCGGTCCCATGCTCAAGGATCAAGAAGACTTCTAGGACCTTCAAGATGAGATCGATAGGTTGTCCCGAAACGTCGGTACAGAACTACCACTCAAAGCTGCGTAATCTCCCAGAAGAACGCAGATCTCCTCTACATCGCGGCAGAAGCCTGAAATGACGCAAAACCTCTACTGCATCAGAACCAAATCTTTCACGAAGATATGAAGACGAATATTGGGTAAAGAGTAGGTAAATATCAGCACATCCTAAATCTTCAGCGCTAGATATAGGTGGGGGGGTCACCTTGACATGCCGGACGTCTTACATACAGGGTATAGCCTCAGTACCAGTAAAGGTCTAGCCGGTGGCACGAAAATAAAAATGAAAATACCTGTCGGTAATCGAACCCAGGCCCTGTAACAAGTATTCGAAGAGGAACAGTTACATAAAATAATGTACGGTAGTTATAATAGCGGGCCGCTGACCGACCTCCCGAGGCACATTTCACAGTGCTGTTACATGTATATTACTGATTCCTTCAATGACCACGAGGCGTAGCCGTTCTGACAGGTCCTCAAAAACCAACAGGCATGAAAATGGTACCACGATATAGGCCTATGAATTACAGCGGTTACGCCATTCTGATTTATTTGACAAGATTACTTCAGGGTGACACGGCAAAAACTGGAAATGATAAAAGAATTAATTGCAAAGAAAATATTTCAAGTAACTTTGTACCCTTAACAGGCCTATTGACACGGACGTACCGAGCGTCAGATATCAGGTCTGTACACTAATTTACCGAAGGATATGTGCTATATAAAACCATGAAAATATCCAAAAGATATCCTCATAAGAAATAATATGGATACGGCGTATGGCCGATAGTCTTATATCCCGGCAAGACGTCTGCCATACGTTAACACTTAACAAACGTTTCAGCAAAAGCTACTTCGCGCACGTATCACATGATGAATTACACAGTAACAACACCACATATGACATATTGAAATCTTAAAAAAAAATAGCACATAGGCAACTGTAAGTTTTCACACTTTACATACCTCAATATCCCCCCAGAAATTCCGTTCAGTGGGTAGACAGCGACGCACTCCGAGAGCACCTCCTATGTTTCGATGGACCAATATCTAATACCCGCGGCTCGAATTCTTTTTTAAATTACCGGCGAGGTAAAGAATCTACGGTGACAATTCGTGAGTTTTAAGTCTGTCCACTGTGGTCCACGTCGAAGATACTCTTCAGAAGGCTACACCTGTCTTGGCCAGTCTTGATATTGCCACTACCAATATCTGCTTCCGAGATGTATATTCCACAAATGGACGTCCCATCCTTCTTGCCCCCTCTTCTACCCCCACCCCCCTTGTACCACGCTCTTAAGCAGCATTTTATACGACCGCCTCCTGACCCAGACACAGAATGAGCGAGGTACAGTTATTCTGCTGCAGTGAAGCAGCAGTTCCCCTCCTCCGACCGCACGCGCTCAACGTAATATTCCTTGTAAAATAAAAAAAAACGGGGTCCTATTATACAACATTATACACCTGTGTATATGCTTTTTGAAACTAGGTAAAATGCTTTCTCTGCCCTCCTCCCCCCCC
>BLKM01010649.1:156090-219853 GCA_013340265.1 Coptotermes formosanus
AGTGAAAGCGTATATTATAGTACTATTGGAAAACCTTGTTTATGGGACAAATGCTCAAGCCTTGTCCTCTGGTATTTTGCAGAACTGGCCGCTGTTGAGTTATTGTTGCCACAAATTTCCTAAGAGTTTGGGTAAACTTCTTCAGAACTCCCTTGTTCCTAGCGTTTGGAATGTAGTTGGAAGGAAGAATCAAGATTAGTTACTTTCAATCCGTACCCGTCCACTGAAGAAAAGCAGACCCTTTACTGGGCACAAAAATGTTTTATTGCATTATTTTCGTCTTGCCGACAACAAGGATTCCTTTACCTTCCACACACCTCACACTCCTTTCTTACACATAGAATGCTTTTTGCCTGTTACCAGATAAAAATGGTCAAAATTTTAAGGGCGAAATATTAGTCTTGTTGTTGTTGTCGTCGTCGTCGTCGTCGTCGTTGTTGTTGTTGTTGTTGTTGTTGTTGTTGTTGTTGTTGTTAACCTTTTAAAGCGTAGCGGTAACTTTACATACGACCAGGTTTAACATTAAAAAATTGTACGTGGTGCCCACATTGCGTTTATGTGTTTTGTACGGATCTCAGAACAAACAGCAACTTTTGCCTTATAAAATATTAAGAGACTTGTTTTTATAACCGAAGTGGAGAGCGTTTACAGCGCGGTACGCGCTGAGTCCTCATATAAAACATACGCTTCGTCTTTAAATGGTCAATTTTGGTTTCATTTTTGTAATAATGTATTTTGTAAAAACGATAATACGTGTCCATTGCTTACAGCAGCACATCATAGTAGAACGCGGAGACCAAACAAAGCAAGTTAGCAGTAACGAATGATCAATTTAATGGACCACAGTAACTGAGATACTGGAGTCACGCGGCTCCGTAAGAAATTCTCCACCTCTGACGGTGCCAGACAGCACGTTGCCGTACGCATTAACAATACTCTGCCACTCTTCACTATACCAAGCCAAAGGAACTAACTCCAAGGGGCAGAGTCCTTCCTGAGAAGCTAACAAGTCCTCAGCTAGTCAAGAGATTCCCCGCGTTTTATGGAACCCGAAGGTTCATTACCGCATTCAAAAGCGCCCGCCACCTGTCCCTACCCCACGCCACAGAAATCCAGTCCACGCCTCCCCATCCCACTTCTTGAAGATCCGTTTTAATATTCTTCTCTCATCTACCCTGAAGCTAAATGATTCCAGTCTACATGCGCCCATTTTATTTGTTCGGGATCCGTTTTTAATGTTATCCCCCCATATCAGCTTCGGTCTGCGAAGTGGTATCTTCTCTTTAGACATTCCAACCAAAAGTCTGCATGCATTTCTTATTTCTCTTGAGACATGACGTGTATGCATTACTACTCGGGAAAACTCGTACAGTAATTGAACTCTGTCATTACGTTCTTCGACGAGCTCTTATGCAACCGAATGAATTCTGGTTAGATTTTGCAGCGAAAGCCCAAATTTAGTTTAGGGCAACAACAATTGTACCACCTTATTGACGCATTTAAGTATTTTTCATATACTTTTTTCTTATTTTTACCAAGCACTGCACAGTAATTCCTTTTCACTCCTACATGTTTCGGCTAAACATCGTAGCCACCATCAGGGAGTCGCTTTTTACAGACATTCGCAGCGTACAGTATATTAACGAATGGTAATACGTACGTTTGTTATTTACAGCAGTAGTTTTTATATAGTTTAAATTAAAGTATATTCTGTTAATACATAGATATAAAGTGATTACACGGAATATGTACAACGTGTATAATATTATGTACTTTATATTTAACAGCTCTGTAGCGCCAAATGACAGGATGATCAATGCATAATAAATTGGGAAAAAATTTGCAAGAAGGCGTTCGTAGCCTAATTTGAGTTGGCTACCTTTCAGAAATCAGCACAAGGACTGAGAAACCCCACATGAAAGTGACTAGACGCACTGCCGGCCGAGTTTTGAACCCAAAATCTTCAGAATACGAAGCCACATTATATCCGACTGTCGTTCTTTACGAAAGAAAAATGTGGCCTTGTGAAATCACATTCCGCCAAGTTCCGTGTCCCTTTACCACTTAAACCATTTGAAGAATTTTCACGAAATTTGTGATAAATGTTATGCTATGGGATGTAACCCAAACCCAGCATTTCTAAATTTTCAACTACCGGTAACACAAAGACGACAGACATATAAATTTGTTAAATAGAAGAAACAATTTAATTTTCTGAAATTACCTATAATAATAGATATTTGAAAAACATGCAACAATATTATTCTGTACGGCATTAGATAAGAAGATGGCAGTCGTATGAAAATCTGCTGTATGTCTTTGCGTGATGGTGATAACGAAACACTTGCAGCTATGCAAGTGAAATTTGGTACAGCGATATATGACAGAGGGTATATACTCCTGCAGTAGTTTTGGAATATTTCGAATATGCGGAAATACTAGGTTACACCCAACGAATTTAACTTAGATAAAATTTGTACCTACATAACATGGCATTCAAATGATGATGATGATGATGATGATGATTATGATAATAATAATGATGATTCTGCCTTGCACTAAACCCTCTCTCCTATCTACTTAACAGAACAAACTACGGTTTTGGTATAAACTCCAACAACCAGGAGACGCAAAGATTGAATCATCTTTTAAACATGGACGATATTAAACTCTATGCAGGCACAAATAACCAACTGCAAGAACTCCTGCAGCTCACCCAGACTCTCTGTAGAGATATCAGGATGACATTTGGGATTGAAAAGTGCAAAACCTTAAGTACTGTAAAAAGGAAACTATAACTGAGAGACTTCACAACAGAGGAAGAGGACACTATGACAGCCATGAAAGAGGGAGACATATACAGATACTTGGGTCACATGCAAACTAAGCAAATTAAACACACATAAATGATACAACAGCTAGGCGATGAATACCTACAGCGCACAAAGAGCATATTAAAGACAAAGTTAAATGGGAAAAATACGTTTAAAGCTATAAACACTTACGCAATTCCAGTACTAACTTTCAGTTTCGGAATAGTAAAATGGACGCCTACAGACCTAGAGAAATTCCAAATTAAAACAAGGGCGCTATTTACAAGATACAGAATTCACCACCCCCGCGCCGCAAAGGAAAGACTCACCCTACCACGGCGCATAGAAGGAAGAGGGATGATTGATATAACTCGGCTACATGATAAGCAGGTGAAGTTACTTCAGACATATTTCTTAAACAAACAGACATCATCACCTCTCCATGCTGCAGTAGTAAAAGCAGACAATAAATACACACCGCTGGACTTACTGCGCGCAAATGAAAATGAACTCACCACAGACTTCGTCTGTGGTGAGTTCACGAACAACAAAGTCAGAAGACAGTGGTCCCAAAAAGCCTTACACGGCCGAGACCCGCATGACCTTAGCCAAGAACATGTAGACATAGAAGCGTCGAACAAATGGCTGACAAATGCAGACCTCTTCGCCGAAACAGTGGGCTTTTTAACAGCAATACAGGACCAAGTTATACTGAGAAGAAACTACAAGAAATATATTTTGAAGCAGCCAAACATCGACGAGATGTGCAGAAGATGTGGAAAAGAACCGGAGACGATCCAGCACATTACTGCAGCATGTGAACAGCTGGCACCTACCGGGTGCATAAAAAACATGACGGAGTAGCAAAAGCTATACACCAGAAACTGGCAGAAGCAGCTGAACTACTTGAAGACAAATTCCCATACTATAGGTACAAACCGGCAAACGTGCTGGAGAATGACAACTTCAAACTGTACTGGAATCGCAGCATTATTACGGACAAAACAGTACCTTCCAACCGACCTGACATAACTTTCACGAACAAGAAAACAAAAAATACCTTTCTAGTAGACATAGCTATTCCAAATACACACAATCCCGCCAAAACAATAACAGAAAAACAAAACAAATACCAAGAACTGGCGAACGAAATACGTGCTGTGTGGAAGCAGGACGCAGTACAACTGGTCCAGATAGTAGTTTCAGCTACGGGAATAATTCCAAAGTCACTGTCACAAAGTTTAAAGAGACTTAACCTGCACCCAAACACATATATACAAATGCAAAAAGTGGTAATTCTTGGCACATGTTCAATTGTAAGAAATTTCCTAAATTACACATAATACCACCGAGCCTAATCCTGTTGATGATACGTCCCAGGATAGGTGAAAATTTCCCAGCTAAATCTGAGAAGTGAGAAATTCGGATAATAATAATAATAATAATAATAATAATAATAATAATATCAAAAATATCCAGAGAAACTCTTTGAGGCCCATACAGGCTCCTAGTCAATGGGTGCGGGGAGCTCTTTCCAAGACGTCACAGCAGCAATGCATGAGGCTGACGAACATTTCCAGAATGTCTTGTCCAATCCGTTGTTAGGCACTTTTTTTTTTTGCAAACTTTGCGTGGAATCCAAATTTCATGTGAATGGAATGAATTATACTGAGAGCACGGAGTTACGAAATTTATATCAAATTGTGAGATATATACAGCATGAGACGTGTCCTGCCACATCACACACACACACACACACACACACACACACGCACACAAGAACACAAAGATACCCACAAGCACACACGCACGTACACTATGTTGCCTGACAGCAAATAACGTGATTCAAATACTTTTACGTCTTGTACCACACCTTCAGTATGTGTCAAGGAAGTGTGTTGTTTGGAAATAGTACAATAACATGGTTATTTTTCTGGTATTCACATGTATAATTTGTCTCTCTTCAAAACTATTGTCCTTTGGAAACTATGTTAAATAGTTCTAAATGACTACTCATTACGGGCCTGTCAGGAGGTGCAGTATATCTCATCGCAGCATTTCGATATGACATACATCCAGACGATACTTGGGCCCATCCCACCGACCAGTCCGGCCCCATGCCCTAGTCTCAGAGACATCCAGGATTATCTGAGGGCAGCACAAATCACTGAATCCACACTTTATCGGGCAGCATTCCGTCAACACGATACACTCACATTTGCGGAAATATGAAAGAAACAATTCTCATTTTCAATCATAAATACAATAGACAAAATATTTATTTGCTCTACCTGATGATTTATGAGTACTTCGGCCTTTTACCTTCTTACAAACGGGCTAATTATTATAATCGGCACCTGTATGTCAAAACCCACCATCATGTCACATCTCATCGAGCACGGTGACACAAGCAGTAATCTTTCTGACTTTATTGGGGATGTGCCCTGGGTTTGAATCTTGGCCGGCACACCAAGAAACTCTTCTTTGTTGTTTCGCCCCTTCAAGGTGAGACCATTACGCTGTGTGAAAACGTCTGTCTACATCCCAGAAGAACAGAGACCTCGCGATTTATTAAACACCCTTACGTACTTTCCATTTAACCTTTTAAAGCCTAGCGGTAACTTTACGTACCACCAGGTTTAACATTAAAAAATTCTACGTGGTGCCCACATTGCGTTTATGTGTTTTGTACGGATCTCAGAACAAACAGCAACTTTTGCTTCATAAAACATTAAGAGACTGGTTTTTATAACCGAAGTGGAGAGTGTTTACAGCGCGGTACGAACTGAGTCCTTATATAACAGACACGCTTCGTCTTTAAAGGGTTAAACCAGGTACCGGTCCAAGGCTACTTGGCTATTTACGGACTGACACATATCCAATGTTGATCCACGCTCACGGTCAGGGAAAATATTATTTGCCTGTATTTAAATGGGTCTGTTCATACCAACGGTCGCAATCATGGCGCAGGGCGCTGAAGTGAAAGCGGGTATTCTTTGGAAGAATTTCTCACCCCAAAACAAGCGACTAGAGCCATATATTTTCTGGTTAAGATGCTGGACGAGTTTATGGTAAAGGTAGCAGTGCTCACGTGCCGCAAGAGCGCTCAGCGCGAATATTATACACAGTCCTTCCCACTGATCACAAACGAGGTATGGATAAAGCTTCGTAGTTGTTATACTAAGATTGGATATGCATGAAGACATAGCAGGCAGATTTTCGGTCCCAGTGGCCGCGCGGTCTAAGGACGTGGGTAGGCGGCTGAGCGTTTGTTGGGATCGTGGGTTCGAATCCCACCGGGGGCATGGATGTTTGTCTGTTGTGAGTGTTTGTGTTGTCAGGTAGAGGTCTCTGCGACGGGCCGATCCCTCATCCAGAGAAGTCCTACCTACTGTGGTGTGTGTCTGAGTGTGATCAAGTGAAAATAAACAACCTCGACACCTACTGTGAGTTGGTAGAAGAGGTAAGGACTACAATACGTGAGTGTTAATCCATTGCAGTCAGATTACCATGGCCTTGTTGGAGGATTCCCGTCATTATAGTGTCGCCATGTGCAATATTTATCTCACCCTTCTATCTGCAAAGCGAGGGCATCCGGTAGACTTTGGAAGACATGACAGAGCAGCGGAACCAGCAAACATTTCTCTTATGTCGCCTGCGTGTATACAGCACAAAACAAAAACGACTTTAGCAGTTACAATCTATCATAAAAGGCCTACAACAGAAAGCCTACAACAGTAGTCATTTAAATACAAGAGATCACACATTCTCTTCAATACAGTTGTGAGGCTGCCAACGGTATAACACCGATGTTAATTGGGTGTTTGTACTTGACGTTCTCTTTGTGCATGAATGTTTTGAACCCTTTCCAAAGAAAAAGATCGTGCAAGTCAGACAAGAGGCATGGAAAACATTAATAGCCTGAGAACGTTTCAGTCACACTGCTATAGTACGCAGATACGATGCCATTTATGTTAGACCAGGTCACCCATATTTCTAACTCTAGTATCCTCTGTACCTAATCATGAATCATGGAATTTGGATTTGTCCACGGGGCCTTTATATTTATTTCTTCTGAAATATTCTTATCTGGAATAACTTAAAAGAGTTGACGAAGAATGGGAAGAGGAGGTATAGCGGTGAAGCAAATACTGGATTCGCAGATCAAAAACTTATTACTCGTAATATTCACATGACCACTACTTATGATGTTTATCCTCTACATATTAAAATTAATCTGAATACAGTTAACGATGCAAACCGTACCGCGCGGTAAACACAATCCCTCTCGGGTTGTAAAAACCATACATTTAATGCTGTACAGGGAAATAAAGACTGGTTGCTTCTATGAACCACGTACAGCACATTAAGGGCACCCTGTGGGCAGGAATTATGATTTTTTAGTATTACGTTTTGTGGTATATATATAGCAATTACTATGCTTTAAATAGTCAAAGGAGAACTAAAATATTATAACCAAATTAGTTTCGAATCACATGTGAAGAACTCTGCAAAAGTCAATGAAATTATATTTTCCAGCATTGCTAACAATTTAGCAGACTAAAAACAGTCCGTATGAGTTGGCCTCTGTCCTGCTATTTCATGTAACTGTAACTGTAAGGCTCTATCCTTTACATCGTGTAGATGACAGGCTTAATAGGGCATCTCAATCAATGATGCCTCTCCACGTAAATTTTAATTTATTTATCTATTAATTGCACAGCCAGAATACCAGAGTGGATTAATTATAAATTATCTCAATAATTCACACGAAATGTATTAACCTATTAACGGCAGTAATCTGTTTCTGAATCCTACAATAACCTTGGTATAACCGCAAAGAAAAAGGCAGCTTATAGGCCTTTTCGTGTCTTAGAACAGAGAAGTCACCCTCTTCGAATATGCATAATCGAGTTACTACTTCTTAAAAATTCTTTACACGAGTTCTTTAAGCATTCCTACATACACCTGTAGTTTTATCCACAGAAAGATGTGGATTAAGTCCAATAGTTTACCATTATTATTATTATTATTATTATTATTATTATTATCCGAATTTCTCACTTCTCAGCTTTAGCTGGGAAATATTCACCTATCCTGGGATGTATCGTCAACAGGATTAGGCTCGGTGGTCTCATGTGTAATTTAGGAAATTTCTTACAATTATTATTATTATTATGTGTGTGTCTCTTGTCACAGGCCTTTTCTTCCTGGTACGTCTCTTGAACCAGCAGTGATCCCCACCGCTCAGGCTTCAAGCTTCACACTGCAGAACTTTCCGTATTATGTGTGATGTTCCAAGTATAGCTGTCTTTTGTAGTGAATCTATCGAATGTTTTCCTGGTATAGCTTCCAAGTTTTTCTTTAAGCTTCTCGTTACTATTCCAGTGGCTCCAATTATTACTGGTACAATTGTACACTTCAGGTTCCACATTCGTTGTATCTCTATACATAAACTTTTGTATTTTAACCTCTTTTCCGCTTCCTTTTGCACAACGTTTTTGTCTGCTGGTATTACCACATCTATCAGTGTGCATGTTTTCTCTTTTTTGTTTTTAATTATTATATCTGGCCTCTTTGCTGTAACTTCTCTGTCTGTGTGTACTGCTTGATTCCACAACACTGTGACATCTCCCTCTTCACACACACAGGGTTGGGCATGTGTGCATACCATTTGTCTGTGGTTTCAATGCCCAAGGCTTTACATATTGAGTAGTGTAAATGTAAACAGACTTTATCATGTCTCATTAAATATTCGTTCTTTGCCAAAATGGGGCATCCTGAGGTTAAGTGGTCAATAGTTTCTTCATGTTATTATTATTATTATTATTATTATTATTATTATTATTATTACTACTACTACTAATACTACTACTATTACGGCCGATCCCAGTGGCCGCGCGGTCTAAGGCGTATGCCTGCGGCCAAGCGCTTGCTGGGATCGTGGGTTCGAATCCCACGCGGGGCATGGATGTTTGTCTTGTACAGTGTTTGGCTTGTCAGGCAGAGGTCTCTGCGACGGGTCGATCCCTCGTCCAGAGGAGTTCTACCGACTGTTGTGTGTGTCTGAGTGTGATCAAGTGAAAATAAACAACCTCGACACCTGCTGTGAGTAGGTAGAAGAGGGAAGGACTATGAAACGAAAGGAAACGATTATTATTACGCAAAGTATATTTGAAAACGACCGTGTCAAAAAGCAACAAAAATTACTCATGAAATCACAGGTGGCGCCTTGTAACCAGATCTCATCTTACTATGTTCCTTCCGTTATATAATATAGTTTCACCGAATTCTCAGGTTATGAAGCATGCCGGCCGATCATGGCGACCGATCGAATGACAGAACGAGACACCAGCCATTACACACAGGTCTATTAAGGACCTACATTCGCTTCCTCAGAAAAGAAGGATAGTCGCTAAAGCCAAGTAGGAAAATGAGCCTATCATGAAACATTTTCTTAATAGCCACCTCAGTTTTGGCCAGTGCTGAGAATTTGTGGTAACCAAGGGAACAGCTTCACTGGGACTGTTAAATACTATGAGTGAGCAATAGCAAGCTGTACGTTGTTTGAGACAGTGCGTGTAAAAACACTCGACATTTTTCAATTCTGAAGTTTTGACAGGCCTCTGTATGCACCAGCTCGTCTATCTGACAATAAACCATATCTTCTATTCTTTGCATATATTTAAGACTCACAAAGCTACCTATAACGCACATTAGCTCTTTGTCTTTTGAAAAGGTATTACTCATCTTGAACTACTATTTACAACTCAGGGTGGCGAGCTTCTCGTATGAGATACCCATAGTCTTCCGAATTTGATAATTTGAAAGTTCCAGAACACATCTCTGTGCCAAAAGGAACTCTGGAGATGCATGTGAAAGGTCTGTCTGGCTTGCGCGAGATGGTAGTACATATCCACCTAGGAAGACATGTTCTAACTTGAAAAAACACTTGTGCCTTACTGCATGGCTACGAAACGAAGATAGTGTGGGCAAAGACATCAGGACATACGCGTTTCAATCGGCAATAATAAATAGCTTGAAACATTCGTTCAACCAAGATAAATAATCAGGTAGCAAGAAATGGATTCGATCATTTATCAAAAGACTTCCAGCCTTGTACATGAAAACTCACGAAGGCATTTCTGCAGCGCGGATGAAAGGCTTTACATCAGAAAAAAATGGCAACTCTATCCGAAGTAAATAATTAAAAAAACTTCAATCAGAGAAAAGTAGACGCACAAGGTTCATGCAATAATTCAGAGAGGGAAAATGAATTTGAAACTGATGACTCTGATGATGACATAGTCGATGTAGATACAGAGGGCTTATTTTGTACAGAACTTCTCGCGTAAGCCTGGCAAGAATTTGGCCCCATGTTGGGTGCATTAAGACTAGTTTGTGAAACCCATGTATAGTATAAATATGAAGCTGTAAGCTATGGTGTGAAAAAGTTAAATCTCTCATGTTAGGACATCACAGGTATTTACTAGGAAAATGAGACTTAAAATACCTTTCTACTTAAACTTGTAGGCTCCTTAAAGTTTATTCATAAGAGTGTTATTATAAAGTGGAATATTTTCTTGAAGACCTTTCCTTATCCACAGTAAAGAATGTTGAATGATTTACTTATGATATAAGGCCAAAAATGTACCTCATAATCGGTTCCATCCCGCTACATATCGAATAAAAGTGGGAATATTAGTCGGTACGACAAGCAACCACGTGAATTTGAGATACAGAAATTAACGTAGCTGCTCACCGATATAACAGCACTGTACGCTATTTTCGAACAAAAATTCAGCTAACAAATCACAATATAAAGTGATGCAGAGACTGGTTAAGACTAAAAGTTATGTGGTTCGGAACACAAAATTGTAATAACCTTCGAAGAGAAGCCTGGGCGTCCTTGGAAGTTATTCCACCACGCCACGGGTACAGCAATGAATTCACCCCAGCCACCACATTACAGCAGGTAGGAACCCCGTTGTGTAGCAGCAGCCCTTGAAGGTCGGCCCAAGCGGCCGGTTCACCAGCGAACTAGGTCACGTGTAATGCAACGCGTGGCGGAATGACTGTGTGCTAAACCGTCAGCGTCTTACACATGGCGGGCGGGAACTTAAACCCGACAGACATACGATAACGTGACTTGACATTTTACAGATAGAGAGAAGATGAATTTCAGATCATATCAGATACACAATACGGGTTTTGTAACCGAAAGGTTGGCTTATCGATAGAGCGACGAACCGGTATTTGGGAAGGAAAGAATTCTACTGTGGTTTTACTCGGCTTCTCAATTAACCCTTTAAAGACGAAGCGTATCTGTTTTATATAAGGACTCAGTGCGTACCGCGCTGTAAACACTCTCCACTTCGGTTATAAGAACCAATCTCTTAATGTTTTATAAGGCAAAAGTTGCTGTTTGTTCTGAGATCCGTACAAAACACATAAACGCAATGTGGGCACCACGTAGAACTTTTTAATGTTAAACCTGGTCGTATGTAAAGTTACCGCTAGGCTTTAAAAGGTTAAAATATAACCCCAATATAAGCGCAGACCCTCTCCTTCTATACTCTTACTACACCTCCTTCACTGCCACATAGCAGTTCGTCACCTAATAATAAAACAGAATAACTTGATATGATGGTTTCTTGGATGCCTGCGGGAATCTGAAACCAAAGTTTTCACAAAAAGTTGACGATCGCAAAGCCAGTAGTAATTTTTGTCATTCCAAATTCTGTCCAGTGCCGACTAGTTCTAAATGCGCTATCTGAGGCTTTCATGCCTTTGTTCACGAAAATAGGTCTTCTGGGTAATGATGCCCTGCCTTATTAGTAATCAGCTATCGACGTTTGGGAAAAGCTGATGACCTTCTTCTTTAGGGTAGTCCACGAACACTTCCGAACTTCTAGACTGTGTTCACATGTCCCATTACATGACTGGACTTAAATTTAATGTGTTTCATGTCCGTGCACTATATTATACAAAAACACTAATCACCAACAAATGCACAAAGAGAGTTTTATCATCAATCGTAACACACTCCTACATGTTTCGACCCTGCCGGGTCATCTTCAGGGAGAACTTTTATTGTTATCGTTACACTACGGTTGCACTTTATAGTTGAGTGAGAATGTGCTGTTGACTGTGTACTGCGTTGTTTTGGGAGGCGTGAACTCTCTGCGGTCCCGGCTTGCAGTGCAGGCATGCAGGTCCAGACCGCAGAGAGTTCACGCCTCCAAAAACAACGCAGTACACAGTCAAAAGCCATTCTCACTCAACTATAAAGTGCAACCTTAGTGTTACGATAACAAAAAAATTCTCCCTGAAGATGACCCAGCAGGGTCGAAACATGTAGGAGTGTGTTACGATTGATGATAAAAGTCTCTTTGTGCATTTGTTGGTAATTAGTGTTTTTGTATGACTGGACTTGTTTGTTAATAATGGTGACATTTAACATGTACATGGCGTATTACTCGTTAGGTTAAGCGATCCTTGCGACATTGAGTGTATTAAAACAGTGTTTTCTAATATATCTATAGGTACAAACACAAGATGCCAATCTACTCTCAATCTAAGTAGTCGTATTTAATTCAGTAACTGAGTTAGCTTAATCTAACGGCTCAAACCGAGTAGACGCCTAGATGCGAATACTGGAACCGCCCTAAACTGGTCTTATCTTGGATAAAGTATAAAAACTGGAAAACGCTTGCAAAAAATCGTCACTGAAAAATCGGGCGTATTAATTAGGATACGTGAGTGTTCACTTTTTAATGCAATTATAACATTTACCGTTTGTCAATTCAAGCAGCACCCTATCTTTCTCCCAATGACTTTAAACTTGAAAGCACAATATATATATATTATTCCACCAACTCGTACACTAATACATTATACAATAGATTTTGAACAGTTCTCGACATGTTTCGATGTATGTTACATTGAAACATGTCGAGAACTGTTTAAAATCTATTGTATAACGTATCAGTACACGAGTTGGTGGAATAATGTACGTTGGATTCGTAGGTACACGGTGTGGAAAACTACAAGTTTAAAGCACAAGTTCATGTATATTTGCCATAATGCATTTATTTTCAGACGTATTCCTAACACATGTGCGCTACTGTATTCACAGATTTTCTGAATACAGTTTCGATAGTACGACCACACGAACATCGATTTCTAAGAACAATGTTCGAAGAAGTGAATGACGTACGTCGCAATTTATACACCACCGTTACTACCGGAATATGGTATGAGAAAAGACTGGTTTGAAACACGTTACAGGGAAACAAGAAATACGACTAGTTTCCTGTGTCTCTGATTCTTCTTGTCTTGAATTTATGAGAATCTCCGTTTAATTCACAGAGTAACTTGGATCAACAAGTACTATCAGAGTCTACAGCAGAAAGTACTGCGATCAGGATAAAAATCGGGCAAACCATATCTAGCGCAGTCATCAGATTTTCCAGTAAAGAAGAAAAGTGCCCTTATGATCATCTTCAGCATTCAGGCAGTATTGATTTATAATTCATCCCTGTACTAAAGCCCCGCCCATCTCACCCTCCTTTGTTGAATCACTTGAAAAATATTAAGAACAAGCACAATTTATCATGATCCTGAGGATTCGCATTTTCTGGAATGTGACTGGGTGCCTTTGACTAAATGCTTCCTGACAATTCGAGAGGACACAGAGCCTTCATCTGTAAGGCTCAAGCAGTCAAAGCTATGTCTTCCTTAACCTTTTAAAGCCTAGCGGTAACTTTACGTACCACCAGGTTTAACATTAAAAAATTCTACGTGGTGCCCACATTGCGTTTATGTGTTTTGTACGGATCTCAGAACAAACAGCAACTTTTGCCTTATAAAACATTAAGAGATTGGTTTTTATAACCGAAGTGGAGAGTGTTTACTGCACGGTACGCACTGAGTCCTTATATAAAACAGACACGCTTCTTCTTTAAAGGGTTAAACAGCCTGTCGGTCTCAAAGCTCCTACAACTTCCGCTTTCATACAACCAAAGAGTCGCCGCCGCCGCTACCGTCGTCGTCGTCGTCGTAAGCATCATCATCATCGTCATCCCCACCACCACCACCACCACCACCACGCCTTCAAGGACTGAGGCCTCGTGGCCGGCTCCGGCCTCAAAATAACAATCCAGAAGTTTCTTTAATGAGCGTCGCGAGTTCCGTTGGCCTGGTGCTTGATACTTCGCAAAAGCCTGCACGAGTCCGGACCTACCTATCCCAAAAACACGTGCCCATTTATTTTTGTAGTTGTTGATTTTTGCCAAAACTGTTGGTGTTTTAAGTTCACTCAATTTACAGTATTTGATTTTCTTTTTGGTCGAACATATATTCTTCTCGGCAGTTCCAACTTAGTCTACATAGTCTAGTTACAAGTGTCATTAAAATCACAAAAAGTGCATTCCTAGTGCATTATACAAGCAATATTATACGTTTAAAGTCAGGCGTTAAAGTCACTCACTTAGCCACTTAAATAAAGCTTGATGGTGCCTATATGTAACACTAAGATCACATCTGTGCTTTTCTGGGATTCTACACAATTGCAGTGACAGTTTCTTGCCGAAGCTTCAGGACAACCTATCGGTCCCGTCTTAAAGGGTCAAGCAGTCCCTTGAACATAGGCCCTATAAGTGGTCCCGAAACGTCAGCAACAAACTACCATTCTAAGCTGCGTAAAATCTCAAAGGAGCGCAAACCTCGTTTATACATGTGGCGGAAGCCTGAAATCACGTATGTAGCACTAAAATGTAACATCCAAAAGTTCTGCATTATTCCCGGATAGTGTTACGGACGATTCTCAGGTAAACAGCGATTATTACCCTAAAGAGCACTAAACGAATGGTTTTATAATGGACATTGTATTTACTGTGAGGTACAAACAAAATTTATCAAATAGTTTAGTTTCATTTGAAACATTAAAGGGTCAAATTAATATGTTCTCCAACTGCACGAATTTAATGTGTTTATAACTGGAATTGTTGCATGCATTAAAATCCCGTTGTCTGACTGGTAATTATAAAAAGTTACATTCCTAAACATAACACTCAGTAGGCCAAGATATTACGCTAAGATTGTGTCACGGGAAACATTCTGTGCGGCATGCGGTAGAAGTCTGGGTTTTGACGTCGTAGTGAACGCGGTCTTGCTTGAAATCCTAGCTGTCAGCATTATAAAGTTGCTGGCCCTGAAATGAAGACAACTCATTGCTACGAAAATACGAAACGCAGATATAAACATATTTTATGTCAATCATGAAGTTCCAGCCGGGACAGCTCAGTCGTTGCTGACTAGCATACCGGATGAACGACAAGCAAATATGACTTCCATTCCCGACAGGGGCAAGAAATTTTTCTCTTCACCAAAATTTTCACAGGCCCAATTAACCTCTCTATCAGTGGGTACCGGAGACTTTCTCTTCAGGGATAAAACAACCCGAGTGTAAAGCTGAGAATTCACCTCCATGTAGTGTCGACTAACGAATAAGTGGAGCTATAAGCCTATCTTCACTCCATCATATGACTTCAGGAGTGGTATTTAATTAAGTTAGAACTTTGAATTTTACTCTACTGTGAAACATTCAGGAATATGTGTGTTAAGTTTGAAGCGGTGAGATGAAAAGTGTGGCTGATATGTTCACTCTGATATTAATGAGTTCTTTGAATGGACTGCGCAAAGTAAAGAAAACACAGGGCAGAAGCTCTTACATTACGCGTGCCTGTTTTTGATTATGTTTCGTCTTCAAAACTACCGCACGGATAATATAGCACGGAATAATATAGTACTCTACGTACATTATTCTGTTCATTGCTTATTACCATTTTCTCTGCTAATGAGACTTCAAATTCTATGTTATAATTAGTAGACATTTATCTCGTTATTTTTTCATAATTTACGTTGTTAATACTACATTATTTAGTATTAATATAATGAAAGATTGCGGACAGCGAAATTTTGTTATACTCAAATAAAATTACTTACACACATATACGTACACATTCAAAACTGTGACTACAAAATGATTACCATAACAAATGAACTTTATTTTATCTCCAACGAGTTAACAGTTCAGTACTCTAGTATTCAAAGGCGTGACGCTGTGTCGCTGGGTTGCAAAGTTCCGAGGTTTCGACAACACGTAGTGTCTTCATCTTGAAGAGATTAGGGGCCTAACAACCCCCGATACAGCATCACATTTCAGAAGACCCAAATCGTCAAGAACATTTGTTAAATATAAAAAAAAAATCCGTTCCGTTAAGTACTAAGCCCAACAGCGGCTTTGTAAAGTAATGACTTCCTTGACATAAAATTTCAGTACAAATTTTTAAGCATATGACGTACAGCTTTTACACACATTTTTAGTTATAAATACAGCATTTTAGGCTTCATAAAACGATTTTTTTCCCTAAAAGTCCCTAAATATCATTCTGCGTCTTAACACATACACCAACAGGTCATTGAATCCGTAAAAACACCCTGCTAATTATGGGGTGTGTCTTATCACTTGTAGCGCCTTACGAAGGGGAAAACTACGTTGTCGTCACATGTATAATGAAACCCTAAATATCACAAACCTGCAGCAAAATAATTGTTACTTGTACACACATCTGAAGTCTAGTTTTAAAAATTGTAGTACAGACGACAGGATGTACATTTGCTTCCGTCTGTTAGTAATTAATAAGCAATCTCATGCAGAGAACGGGACTTGCTTCTTCAAAGACGATGAATAGCACTCACACTATTGAGGTCACATGGTTACATAGTCATAGTCTGTCTGTACGCTGGTCTGTTTGGCAAATTAAAATCTTATTACTCTTCTAGGTTTCTTTATGTTTTCCATTACTATCTTTCTTTCATGGCTTGTATTGAAATTTAATGCCGAATGAAGAGTGCAAAGGCACCAAAACATGATTACGTTATGCAAGAGTTGTTGTACTTGTGCCCACTATAAAACTAAGGCGCGTTAGGCTGTTTCGCTCACGACTCCACAGACCTCGTCTGCCACTTACTGAACGTTCATATCGTAGCCCATCTGTTTAATGACAGTGCCATTACCTTGTTTTGGTTTGTGTCATTTATATCTAGGTCTGCAGACAGTGTAACACCTAGCAGCAGGGAATTTTTCAGCCAGTTCTTTTCATATAATCATAAATGAATACTGGCAGTTATGTCGGCAGTGATAAATGGATTGGTAAATGGAGCAATTTGTGGGCAGTGAATGATGATCCAATAAAATGTAACCGTATTATCATAGTGAGGTTCCCTGCTTGGTTTGTCATGCGCATTGCAATTTGGAGACTTCGCTGTGATGCTCATTGGACAACTGGGCTTTACAACTGACTGTCTTTAGCTTAGGCAACTGTAACGGGACTGAAGGGTCTGGTGTTAGCAAACATCATCTTAATTGCCACTTAATATTAAAACTTTATGTCTGTTTATTGGAACGTTTCGTTTTGTTTGGTAGCCCTTACCTCTTCTGCCTACCCACAGCAGGTGTCGAAGTTGTTTATTTTGACTTGATCACACTCAGACACACACCACAGTCGGTAGGACTCCTCTGGACGAGAGATCGGCCCGTCGCAGAGACCTCTACCTGACAACACAAACACTCACAAGAGACGAACATCCATGCCCCCGCTGGGATTCGAACCCACGATCCCAGGAAGCGCTCGTCCGCAAAGCTGCGCCTTAGACAGCGCGGCCACTGGGATCGGTTTACTGGAATGTGCAAACCTAAAATCAAAAGAGCCGATCCCAGTGGCCGCGCGGTCTAAGACGTGGGTCTGCAGCCGCTCGCTTGATGGGATTGTGGGTTCAATCCCACCGGGGGCATGGATGTCTGCCTGTTGTGAGTGTTGTGTGTGTTGTCAGGTAGAGGTCTCTGCGACGGGCTGATCACTCGTTCAGAGGAGTCCTACCATCTGTGTGTGTGTCTAATTGTGTGTGATATAGACACCTCTCCAATGAGGTGGCCTAGGCCCGAGTTGGGCTGTTGCGCCACAGGAAAGCAAAACCAAAAGAAGATAACCAGTACTGATATTTCCATTTCTTTCGTACCATCCTTTCTTAATTCACTGGAATGTTTTTCATTATTCGAGAAGTCCTATAAAACAATCAAATCCACCAATCCTCACCGGTGTCAGTTACGCTTTCACTGCCTACAATAGGATAATTTTTCAGCAGCACAGCCTCAGAAACTTCGAAGGACCAGACATATTTCGTCCACTTTAAGGAAGCATTTCTATGCACTACAAATATTTCATTTACTTATGGCATATTAAGGATTCTGTTGTCACCTCAGAATACGACGCGTCGAATATTGAGATTATTAGTGAACAATGAATTGGAAAGGATTTGGAAGAAAGTGATCTGCATAATTTTTGGTACCATATCGGGATGTGCCTGCAGAATCTGAGAACAATCACAAACGCCTATCAAAAGTGACAGTTTCGGGGCCATGGTCCGAATTAGGCACGTTTTGACTACGAACCGGTAATATTATTCCCTCAGGTTCGCCCTGTATTGATATCAATAAACGTACGTTTAATTGTAAGTATGAATACATTCATCTGAATTTAAACTCCACTTCATCCATTAAAATAGTAGCTATGTGCTTTTTATCGGTCTTAATGTTAGCAATTGGTGTTCCGGATAGATACACAGATATCCAATAATATGGCAATATGGTTTGCGGTCAGTTCGAAGTGATGCAAGAGAACACAGAACACGTACAGCTGTCGCAGTGTATAACCACCATAAATTTAAGTATACGCGTGAGGATGTCAGTGAAAAGCGTCATACATTCTATACCTATTAAACACAGACGCGAGATAAGCGTCACGCTACGGCTACCTTACCTGCGGTACCCACTTCATACGTGGAAATTAAAATGCTGTTATTCTTCGTTCAAGACTTAGTGTTAAGTCTGCGGCGGCCCGTAATTAGTCATAATATTTACGTATTCCGAAACCTATGACGGTTGTTTGACAAGTGATGAGAATCCGAGGATTAAAGTCAAGACTCTGCCAGTAGAAGTCAATAAAGGGACACTGGCACAGGCATCCACAAGTATGTCGAGTATAAAATATCCTCCCCCATACTCTTGTTCATTTTCCATACATTCGACCTCTGACCTGTTACAGCTGTCCATGTGGTGGAAGCGACTGTTGAGATTTCAGCCTTGACCGCATTACCGCGGGGGAATATCCCCTAGTAATCACCGAATAGGAGGCTGGGTGCGCCCCCGAGACGGTGTGGACGGTTTGGGAGCCAAAAACGCTCTAACCCATTCCGATTCAAAATTAACCTTTTAAAGCCTAGCGGTAACTTTACATACCACCAGGTTTAACATTAAAAAATTCTACGTGGTACCCACATTGCCTTGATGTGTTTTGTACGGATCTCAGAACAAACAGCAGCTTTTGCCTTATAAAACATTAAGAGATTGGTTTTTATAACCGAAGTGGAGAGTGTTTACAGCGCGGTACGCACTGACTCCTTACATAAAACAGATACGCTTCGTCTTTAAAGGGTTAATTTTTAAACGATCTAACCTATAACAGCTGGATAACTGAGTGCACTGACAGATAACAGGCTGAAGGACCGTGATTCGATACCCTACCGGATAAGTTTTTTCTTCAATTCATAGCGTCCACATGCGCTCTATAACCTAGCGTTCACATGCGCTCTATAACCTAGCACCCTCCTCTACAATTGCTGCAGCAAGTTGTCTCCCCAGACGCAAATCGGTTGGAGGGCGCAACTGACTACAACTTTGCATCTAACGTCTGGAATTAGAACCTATACTATCGTTATGTAATCATGACGTGGTCCTTAATTAAGGACAGGCCCAGATTCATGTTTGTCAGATTTGAGGTACTCGCGGTGGTGAATACGATTGTTACTGTCTCATGGGATGTGATTCCTTGAAATTTGGAACCTATCAAACAACACGTTGTAACAATTTCAAATGTGTGTTTCTAATGACGGCATACACTTAAGTTCTCCACCTATAAGAAACAGACAGAAGGACATATTTCCATATTCAGGGTGGATTTTTAATCCCAAACAAATACTGCAACAAAATGCGGTACGTTAAACGATCTGGATATACTGGAACTCCATCAAGTATGTAAGTTCAGTCACCCCTCAAATACGTCAGTAATTGAGTTTTCAAGCCAAACTGGGTTTGATCCTGATGTCGTTCGAAATACACTTGACTTGTCGCACGCCCATCCGATGTCTTTGACGCTGAAAGTGCATTACTGTGGGAGAAAGGCTGCGGCCGCGGATATCGAGAACGGAAGAAAACTGTTGTTATGTGAAAGTAAAGCAGATGAGATGCGAATAACATTGGAGACACACTCCTGTACGCCTGTTCTTGCTGCAATATAGATTCTAGCTTTAATCCTTTGAAGTATAGCGCTTACTTCATGTGCAACCAGGTTTAATATTAAGAAATTCTAGGTTCTGCCAACAGACTGCATCTACGTGTTTTGTGAGGATTTCGGAACAAACATGGATTATTCCCTATAGCATTAATTGACGTGTTTTTATAACTGATACGGAGTGTGTTTACTGCGCGGTACGAAATAAATCTTCAACTATAATTCAGGTTAGATTTCTTCCCTAAAGAGTCAATTGTTTTATATCATCAATATTTAAGCTACGAAAAATATATATGTTTAAAGCTAAAATGCTGTCAAAATTGTTGCTATAATGTATAAATCATCTGTAGCGTGAAATAGCAGCAATTCTTGGCTATATATTTTCTGTTCATCAGAAGCGGTTTCGGGAAATCTCGGATGTAAATGGTCACAATCACATTAGAAGTGTGCAATCTGTTATAGAATTCACTGAGTTTCCATTTACGTTCTATTTATTCTCGTAAGCTATGTGCAGTAATTTACTTCACTGGCATATTTTTTATTTAAGGACACCAGCAATACCACACGCCACATAGCGTACCGTGATAGAATGTTTAGTGAAAGATAAATTGAAAGGGACGTGGAAGGATGCGATCGTGACTCCGTATGAAAGTGAATTAAAAAAAATAACTTCCTTGGGAAAACAAATGCCGTACATAAATTACAGTAAATCTCA
This sequence comes from Coptotermes formosanus, assembly GCA_013340265.1. Lineage (NCBI taxonomy): Eukaryota > Metazoa > Arthropoda > Insecta > Blattodea > Rhinotermitidae > Coptotermes > Coptotermes formosanus. Next base: position 177,033 of record BLKM01010649.1, read on the forward strand.
GCATCGCAAGTCTTGGTGAACAGGAATTCTTACGCGGCTGTAAAAATGCAATTGAAATACGCCTACCTTAACCTTTTAAAGCCTAGCGGTAACTTTACATATTACCAGGCTTAACTTTAATCAATTCTCCATGGTGCTCACATTGCGTTTATGTGTTTCTAACTCATCTGGGAACAATCTGCAACTTTTACCTTACACGTCATCAAATGACTGTTTTTTTAAACTGAGGTGGAGAGTGTTTACTGCGCGGTACGCCCTGAGTCTTTATATTAGACAGAATGCGTTTCGTCTTTAAAGCGTTAAAATACACAAATTAAAATGTTTATCCAACTTACTTTTAATATATTTCTACTAAGATTTTGGAACTGTGGGTTATTTACTAACACCTCCCCCCCCCAAAAAAAGACTGATAACAAGTACCGTCTTGCGTAAGCTAAATCATTTCCTTAATCCACCTTATATTTCTTCAAGATGCATTTTAATATCAACTGATGACTGCCAGGAACGGTTTAAGGCTATCGCAATACATACAGCAGCATGGAACAACACCTTTCGCGGAGGGTGAAGGGGGCGGGGAGGAAAAACATGGTTGCATTTCACATCTTCAAATCTGTCGTTCACATCTCTCGGTCTATCTGCATTGTAAACTCAGGAGTACGAGTTTGTAGGTTCCTCAAATTTATTTTAGCATTGAACACAGAAATATCTTAAATCATCCCTAAACCAAGCATTCACTGGTGACACCGAACGAATGTCTACACAGCTTCCTTCAAGTTCGTCGCAGTACTCTGCAGTTAAAGCATGCAAGTCATGTTTCTGCAAACGCTAAAAGAACATATTGTCACACTTAAAAATATATAGTTCTGTGAACTAAATATGCAAATAATTATCTAGTAATAGAAACAAAACACAGCCGAAATATTGCACATGGCACAACACATCACTGAATACGGTCCTGAGCCAATTACATCCATCTCCTACCCTGACATTCTATCTCCCTAAGATCCACTATAGTAACATCGTCTACCCTTTTTGGTCTCTCGAGTCAAAATTTCCAAGACGTTTCCCCAATATAATTCTGCATGAATTTCTCATTTCTACACCCAAGCTATATTTTATAAACCATTTCTGAAAGTACGGCACAACATTTCACAACCACATAATACCGTAACAATATTATTCACACACAGCACTATTCATCTAAAAGCCGTAATTTAATAGACAAACGCCACAGTATGTTTCCCATTGTGCGACTCCTAAGCATATTAATCCACAAAATCTCGCCGAAATACGTTGAGGTCGGTGAAGACTTCTAAAACCGATATGGCATTTTAAATTAAATGGCTTGTTACGAAAGAGAAGTAAAACGGTAAAAGGGGTTTTCTGAAAACATTCAACCTTCGGGTTTTTCAGAGGAGAAAACAAATTAAAAATTGTTCGACACTAACTTAATGGGTAGTAACATAAATAGCGCAAAGAAAAACAACGATATTGAGTTAGTCTTTAGTCAAAAGTTGGTCCCACAAGTACATGCAAAGCACTTTAACCCTTTAAAGACGAAGCGTATCCGTTTTATATAAGGACTCAGCGCGTACCGCGCTGTAAACACTCTCCACTTCGGTTATAAAATCCGGTCTCTTAATGTTTTATAAGGCAAAAGTTGCTGTTTGTTCTGAGATCCGTACAAAACACATAAACGCAATGTGGGCACCACGTAGAATTTTTTAATGTTAAACCTGGTGGTACGTGAAGTTACCGCTAGGCTTTAAAAGGTTAAAGACTGGGGGTAACGAGGTGGTGAAGGAGCTTGACAGTGTTCGACAAAGCAGCGCTCAGGAGAATATGTGGACGTAAGAGAGAAGAAATCACGGACGGCTTGAGAAAAATTCATATTTAGGAGCTTCATGATTTGTATTCTTGAGAAAATGCCATAAAAATGATAAAACAAGAAAAATGAGACAAGCAGGACATGTAGCATGCATGAGACAGTTGAGATATGCGTACAAAACTGTAAGAAGAGAATCGTGGGAATGTCCTTTGATAAAAGAATCTCACTAAGAGAGACAGAGAGGGAGAGAGGGGGGTTATATCTTCTTCACCTGACCATGGCTGGATCGCCATACATCAGTCTACCTTAACTTGTCCAAGTCAAGGTCAGCCGACATTCCAATATGGTAGTCCTCACTGACTGCTTGACCTCAATTCTCTGCACGTCACTTCCTGAATCGCCCTCTCGGTGCTGATCATTCGACGAGCCTACATACGCGCTTTGAAATTCCGTTCGCCACGCAGTGAAGTTGGTATGCAATCACGCGAGCGCCAATATCTTCTTAGTTTTAATCTGTAGCGTGTAAAACCAGATTTCACACAGCACAGGCAGTACTGAGCCACGAAACTGTCTCGCTTTTTGTAGTTTTCATCAAACAGGAACATCGTCCCCCCCCCACACACACACACACACTTCAGTGTGCGACATGGGCTAAAGAATTGTACTCTGTCTTAGCTCATTATTTCATTGTCAGCCCATTTATAACATCATTCATTCATTCATTCATTCATTCATTCATTAACAGTAAAGAGTAGGCTAAAAAGAGCACAGTGTTGTCTGTGTGTCCATTTTTATTTTACACACAGGAATCACCTGATCGACTTTCACGAGGATCGATATAAATATTATCCTGCTGCAGCACTTTCCGTCGATCCCGGTGGCCGCGCGGTCTAAAACGTAGTTCTGAGGCCGCTCGCCTGCAGGGATTGAGGGTTCGAATACTGCCTGGTGCAAGGATGTCTGTCTGTTGTGAATGTTGCCTGTTGTCAGGTAGAGATCTTTGCGAAGGTGCCGATCACTCATCCAGAGGAGCCCTATCGACTGTTGTGTGTGTCTGAGTGTGATCTCGAAACCTCAACAGTGAGGAGGCCTAGGCCCACTAGGGTTGCCAAGCCATTAAAAAAAGCACATTCCAACATCCTAATTTTTAATTTCGTAAAATCGGTAATAACAACTTCCCTGATGTATGAAATTCTACAGGTGTGGGCGTCACTGTCATTACTTAACGTAACCCAGTGTCAAGCGGAATGAGTGACTGGACGATAGCCTATATAGGTCTCGCAGTGGGAGACTGGACAGCATAACGCCTCACACACTATCCCCACTGCCAGTCGAGACCTTTATACCGGTCCACCACCCACGTCCATTCACACTCCAGCTATTGACAAGGTTGAAACAGTTCCAAGGAAGCACTTAAACCATGAAAGTTTCACAAATTTAGTTGTGTTGACATTATGTTTATAATCTATGCCTACGTACAGATTCGAACCACATACAATTCCTTACTATAAGCCAAGAATGCCACGACGACAAGTTGAGCGAACTTCCTCGGTGTGTGTGTGTGTGTGCGATCCACTTTAAATCATTTTAGGGCCAATACAACTTCAAGCCTTAGGCACATCTACATTTTGGATGTAAATCCATCCCGCACTGTGTACAATGACATCAGAAAAATACAATCGAAATAAGAGTTTCAGGAATTTGTAAATAAAGTCACATGATAACTGTATAAAACCCATTCATTTCGATAAGCTTACTACCATAACTACAAGCTGTAGATCTGAGGTTCTCACAGCATGCTAACAATGAAAAGTCCAGTCATCGGGAATACGTTGAAAATCAGACTGTTTACTGGACTAGCCTGAATGTAGGCAACAAACTCGTCCGAAACGCTGGTACCTTTGCAGGATGTATGCTGGCTTAGAAAAGTAGAACCTTCATAAAAAAAACACTTTTAATACTGAATCACTGTAAATATTGTGCAGCCTCCTGCTCTTGCCGAAACCACTGTCCTAGATCCGACAGGTTGAAACGAACTCCATGTTCGCATCTATGTAAGAAACAGAACTCATGCCACTTCAACGGTGACTTGTCCGTTAATTCTTCCTCTCCTCACATTCAGCTTACGAAATAAATAAATAAATATATATATATATATATATGACACACATGCTGTATCTCGCCACGCTCTGCAAATGTTCTTTACACAATGTTACACTTCGGTGACTTTTCACATAGCTTGCTGCTGAGACAGACTACTAATTTTTCCCTTAAAGATACTGTATAAAATGTACAGCTTACGTAGCCAAGTGCCTGTGATTAAGTGTGCCTGAAACATCGTAGCCTGTTTTGCAGTATTTGCGCCTATTGTCAATCCAGAGAGTATTCAAAATGAAGAAAAAATGCACTGATTCACATTACACATTCCGATCTTCTAATGTTTCGCTGTAAAACGGTATTGATGAAAATTTTTTCCTGACAATTTCAAGTGACTTCTATGAGGTCTGTACCACAGCTGAATGAAATTAAAACCTGTTACGTTGTGTTTGATCAGGGTGAGAAATATTTAAGAAGTAACTTACTATAGGCCTAAGAGTAAAATGTTATAACATTATGGGGCATTTGTTACAGAACAAGTTCCTTCGATGAACATCTAAGAACTACTTGTGCTTTACCCGTTTAAATTCAACGAGAACTTTGAAAAATCCTACTTTTTCAACTTGGGTACGATTTCCGCATATTACCCTTCCACTGCACCATTTTCTCACACTGTAGCTCTTACAGAACACTTTGATATATCGATTCCATTGAATGCGATAGACATGAACTTGGAAATCTTTGGAAAACCAGCCTGACAGAATAAATTTAATAATAATAATAATAATAATAATAATAATAATAATAACACATAGTACAGAGGTCCCTCATTTTTTCAAAGAAACGCTGGTTTCTGGTTCATTACTATTTGATCTAAGTTTATTTTCAATTTGCTCCTGTAATGACACACTAAGCATCTTCAGCATTAAGCATGGTTCAGTTTCATTAGTGTAAAGACAGACTGATGGAATAAGCGCGGTACTGCTACTTATGCTCTGGATGTAATTATGAGTTTAAACAATATGTGACCTAGAAGGGTCCTAATTTAAGCATAACCTAACCTGCCCAATGAACAATACTCACTTAAAGTACCTTTACTCCAACAAAATGTGTAAATTTTGTGCGACCATACTAAACCCATAAATTGCGAGGGCATAAACTAAGTAACTATATGCACCGCATTAAGGTAATTACACCAGTGGTTGAGACTCTAAGGCTCGATTCTTGCTTGTTTACTTACTGGTAAAATAATTAAGATCACTATTTATTCACCATAGTTGAAAAATTTGTGATTCGCTTAGCAACCAGTAAATCATTATTAGGTAACATTAGTCGAATAAGTGCCATGGCTCAGGCGGTTAGCGGAAGGCCTCCCACCGCGGAGGCCCGGGTTCGATCCCGGGTCAGTCCATGTGGGATTTATGGTGGACAAAGTGACATTGGGACAGGTTTATCCCCGAGTACTTCGGTTTTCTCCTGTCAGTTTCATTCTCCCTGTGCTCCATTACGTGGAAAAGTAAAAAAACTAATGATCTTTCCCTTCATCTTCATCACAGGTTTTCACAATAAGCCTTAAGGCTGCGGTGCGTCCGCAGCGTCTGCTGCTGGGCCCTTCTCAACACAAAAAAAAAGTATAAGAAATGATTTTATACGCATTTGCAAACGCAGCAGTACTTGACATACAGAATTTCTGGTTATGGCTTGTCACTGTTTGACACACAAATGAACCAGCAGTCCACAGACTTAAAATATATTTCACACATTATTTTATAGTGCATGTGCAACTGTAAACTGAATAATTAAATATTCACTACATTGAAACAGAAACTTCATATCACAAGTAGGTCTGCTGCCCAACAACCTAACAACAGCGCCAAACTAGTATGCTGAAAAACTGAAACCGTAAACAAAGCACGAAATTTATCCAATAGAAAATATAAGCCCCCAACTAAACAGTAAATCGTACTATACTAGAGCCCTCAAATCGTAAGACATGAACTGTTGAACTTGGTTACTAGAGCCCTCAAATCGTAAGACATGAACTGTTGAACTTGGTTGTAACACATTCAAACCCAGGCCAAAGAAAAAACCTAACACAACGTCAAGAAAAGTAACCTACCGAACCCGGCAAAGTCAGCGCCTTCAGACATTTGGACATACAGCCATTCTCCATCCTCATAAGTGTATAAACTTCGTGCTTCCTAAGGATACCCGTCCCGAACGAAATTGGCTGTCATTGTGTCACAAGAAATGGTATCTACTCAGAAATGATAATGGCGCGCTTCTAGCTGCAAAAACACACGTTGACGTGTCCCTTCGGACGAATGCTGCTATAGGGGCCAGTCCGCTTCCTACTTGGCTGTTGTGAGGAGGCAGTAGTCTGCTAACATCCACACTGCACTTTCAAACACACAAACAGCACAGTCTGCAGGTTGAGAGTTACACCCACTACATCGCTGTTTCCCCTCTCCTTCCCCTCTCTGGCGCAGACACATGTCACTCTTGGTACAAGGTCTACTATAAAATGCACACGGCATGTTATCAGAGCGCGTCATCCAAAGCTTACTACCAAGGTCACCTAGCCTAACAAGGATGGCAGGGGCTCTCTACATATTCAAATGTATTAGTCTAACCTTAAAAGTTAGATCCAGTAAATGACATTTGAGTATAACCACTGAATCTAAATCAAACGTTGTCAGCTCTACATCACTTCAAAATACTGCGTGCATCGAAAATCAATCAACAGCATGTGTTTCTATCCTTTCAATGTAATGAAATGAAGAATATTTCTCGTGACGAGTCTAGTGACACTTGTCTGAACGGCGTACTTACACACCCGCAGTATACATACGAACTGAAAGCATAAGCTGGCAGCTTGAAATAATTGCACTTCTCTCTTCAGCACTGAACTAAATTTCAGAATTCTCCATTACGTACTATTCTTATTGTCTTACCTCAAGCCAGTCCGCTTTGCGTTCGAAGTGTTTGATGTAACCTTCTCCAAGATCGTCTACACCACACTGCATTTTATCCCCGTCATAATGTTCTTATAAATCTAACATTGTAGCACACATCATAGGACAGTACTTCACACTTCAGCACACCCAATCGTAACTTTATACCCACCATTATCAACCTTAACGATTACGCGGCATCGAAACCGGGACACTAACTTCACTTCCGCCCGCACGATAGTCAGGTGCGCCACCTACTTCCGACATGGCGTGAGAACCTAACCGGTATTGTGACGGGGAGATACAGCTGAGGCAGTGTTGGTATTCCGGAAGGAAGTCAACTTCGCCATCTACATCCGACCCGGCGCTGTCGTCGTAACTCGGCGGCCTGTTCAAGAATATTACCGCGTACAATAAAGATATAATGGCTGCACGGAACATTTCAATTTGTTAGTTTGTTTTAAGAACACTGCTAGAACAGTGAATGCTAGGTTCGTAGTAAAGTCAACAGAATTTTATGTTTTGTCCTGTAACTTTCATAATGGACGTGACAGCGGACACAGATTACTAGCAATTGAAAAGCGGAAAACAAATAATATTCATAACCACAAATGTTTGTAGAATGGAAAATAATTTTGTCTGATAAAACCTTATACTACATAGACACTAAATTTCCTGATTCTCTAATCGACTGGATTCCACACTTTACCCAGACAATATGGAGGCAATGGGGTACCTGGGAGGGGGGGGGGGGAGTGATCCCACCACACCCGGCGACAGAGGGCAGGGGACGACAAAATGGGGGAGAAAATAATTGCTATAAAAGAAAAAATTGATCTTTTGTGCTCATCAAATTTTGAATTATAGACCCAAATGAAACAAAATTCAACAAATGATCGTGATTTTGTACAAGTCATCATTCCTTTCTGGAACGGGCATTGTGAGTATTGGCCCCGGGCAACAAAAATACTTGTTAACCTACTACACAGGGGTATCGCATACTTAAGTGTGAAAACGTCTGTTTACGTGTAACTAGACCTTTCATTTTATATTTATTTTTCTCTTATCTATTAAGTAAAGCATGAAAGTTAGTGAACTGCAAAAAATGAATACTAATTACTGTTATATTCATAAAATTACTTCTCCAAAAATTAAAGGTTCTGTGGTTACGTAAATTTTCTAATATTTACAGCAGTAACGCCAAAGTTTATAAAAACAAAGTATATTGCAGTAGCACATGTCTGTCTTGCGAAGAAACAAAGGTGTAGACAGACCGCTTAACATGCACATTATATATAAAAGCCAAAGTCATAAGATTCTTCTCCTCTGCAAACATTCCAAAAATTCTCTGGAGCCCAAACAGCCTCCTATTCAACGAGCACGGTAATACTTCACACAGGGATAAAGGGACCAAGGCCTGAAGCCAACTACCACCTGCATCTAGTCTTGAGGTTAAGAATGCGTGCTGATATACCTCAAATCCCACATATTAATGCGTGCTATGGTACTTAATTCAGAACAGAAATAACTCAATTTCTGTACCTCTGCATGTTTGCATTACACGGTATCTCAGGAAACAGATAGGATAGAGATAATGCAAGAAACATGAAAACGCGGAATGATTTTTGCAAATGCACTTGTAAATGTTTTTATTAATTAATGTAGAGATCATAATTATAAAATAGTTATCAATAACGCCAATTGATAGTTTACTTAACGACGCTGTCAGTAACACAGACTATATAGCATCCAGTAGCAAAGTGACTGATGAATGACAGTTTGGGAGTGACTTTAAAAGAACAGTCGTGGCCTAATTTGAAATAAAATGCCGACATTTGAGTGGAGGCACTAAGGAGGTCTTGAATCATGCTATGCTGTGCTCTGGTCTAGATTCGAACCAGTTACGCCTTGGACTCAACTCAGATTCAGTGGATGGTGATGAAACACGGTACACGTAAAGAGTGCTTCTCCACAGGCAGTTCTTTTCACATGCCTCCATATTAATTCCTGAAACCCATTAGCCCAAATTTGTGTTCCACGTGTTCATAGGAGAGTCTCTTTATTTACAGTTCTACTTATTATGGCCTTCACCGTCAATGTCTAGGCCAATATATGTTTAGTCTTCATACAACGCATACACTGCCATTATATTTAACTTGTTCAACACAATGCAGTCATCCTTCAAAAAAAAAGCTTCAGAATTAACCGCGCGCTGTAAACTAACAGAAGAGTGGTTCACCTGGAGACTAAATAAGTCTGACATAGCCACAATGTTCCTCCTGCTTCCCTTTCTGGCAAGGGAAAGAGCATACGTCTTATTCAAAGCGTTCAGATGGAATCTGATTTCAAACCCTTCTACCCTTCAGTGGGTACTAGGGGTTGTCCATCCAGGACGAAAGGGAGCCGGTTATGGAACTGAGCACCCACACACATTTACTTCGGACAGAATGTAAGAAGGCAGTTCATGTTCGTTTTGTGGCTCGTTAGAGTAACCATTTTTGTCATGGAGACCCAACAATTTTTCAGCAGACACCTAATACTCTTTATTGTTCCTCGCACTGGTTTGCTAAGGAAACACTTCAAAAGCACTTGTTGACAGCGGCCACTGATGTGCCCTTCGAAGAAGGAATCTGCTTGCTATGTAAAGACTTAATTCTTTCCTTGTAGAGACCGGTGTTTGCTCTTGTTACATAAAGGTTATTTGACATAACATATTGTTGTGTATTTTTGTTTGATAGCCGATGTTGTTACGTAATATACTGTTGGGTACTTCAATCCTCCCCCTCATATTGTTGTAATGGAGAAGGGGAACTATTTATTGTACATACATAATTTTCCCTGTCTATTATATGTCGCTGTCAAGAATGTTATTATCATTTCATGTCGCCGGCAGCAATAATACCCACCGAGGCCTTCAGGTCAAGTGCCCGATATTCTTGTCCGATCTGAAACAAATCTGGATTTTGTCGACCGATTTTCATAAAAGTTTCCTATACCAAATTTCACGTCAATCCGTCCAGTAGGAGCCGAAATGATACACGCGGACAGACAAAAGGATGCACGGACTGACAGACAGATATGACGAAGCTAGTAGGTGCTTTTTGCATGTATGCAAATGCACTTAAAATGAATAGATGTGTATCACCTATCCCCAAGGCCATATTCCTTCATGGCGGACAGACGGACAAAATTACTTCTCCTTTACTGCTTAAAAATCCAGCACTGCGCATAAGCACAAATCACAGTATCTGCAGGGCTGGCCTAAAATATACGCAGTAGGATTGGTTCTTATCTTCACCTTACAGCTGCCTCCCTCCGCGGATGAATCTCGCATTAATGACCTTTAAGGCTATTGAATTTTTTTCTGGATACAAAGCTACTTAATATTATAATATGTTTAGAATTTTATCTTAAAACATAAGAAATATGCGAAATTCTTGTATATTTTAGTTTAAAAATCTGAACGAAAGGTCATTGTGAGGCCCAGCCTTAGAAGGCAAGATAATAGCAAAATCGATGTTCTAGTGTAGAATATAACGGTGTGGAATGGATTCATATGCCTTAACGCACAAAATTTTTGCAGTCATTTGTGAACGCTGTAATGAATTTAGGTGACTATGAAGGACAATATACTTCTTGATCAGCTGAGAAAAATGAACTCTCGGGTAGGGCATAAGTACACTGCAGACTCCTCTATGTGTTACTGAATTTTCACAGAGCCCATTCTTTGCCAGCAGACTAAGTGGCAGAATGGTTGCCACACGTGCGTCGTGGTGTCGAGGCCTTACACACAAACATCAGAACGAAGACTGGCTATACTGCCTGGAGTTTCTCTAAGCTTTTGTCAGACCCTCTAAACAAATGGCACAATAATACCTAAAAATTATACCACTGCCACTTCCTTCTACATCCGTTCCAAATCATCATTTTTTAACATTTTTCCGTTCGAGGGTACATATTGTTGGCTGTTCAGATCTTCGTTAAATAAGCCATAAACAAACACATAAAATAAACACTTCCTTGTCACGCAACATACCATTTATTGCAGTCTTTGTGCTTTGGATATTGTTTCTAAGCAGACAAGAGAGACTGTATTTCCTTCATCTTTAATATATTTACGAGTGTAGCAAGTTAGTTGAATTTAGGTCTACAGCTTCGAAAAGTGACTATTCTCCAGCACACGGTCACACCTGCTTCAATGTTTGCTCTCCCATAAGCCCATTTGTATAAGGCGGTACCAACTGTTAACCTATTAACATCGATACCACGTTGTCGTAATGGACATGCTATAACCAGGTACGTTGTATGCGCTGTACCCATGTTACTGTCACGCTGTCGTACAAACAGCTGGGTACAGCGACGTTCAGCTGCAGACATCAAGTAACATGTGACCTGTGGGGGAAGAAACATCTGAGAACTTGTTTTGCTAAACTTGCTGTCATTTCATTTAATGACATTTTATTTCCTTGTTCACAAAGACAGAACTCGTGCATAAAAAAATGTGTGTTATAGAGACACTTTAGTTTTGAAACCTCGTTTATTCTCCACTGCCTTAATTCCAGATCAGATATTGCTGTTATGTGTTTGAATGCTCATATTCCTGATTCAGACTCACTGAATTGTACAGCACATTATCTTCAGAAGGTATCAACTGCAAAATACTGTTTATTGTCTATCGCATACTGTGCTGTATTTTTTAAATCTTCTACAAAAATAGCTAAGGATAATGACACGGTTACGTATTTCGATGGAAATATCCACATCATCAGCATCATTAAACTTGTTTATTTATTATTTTTATTGTCATCATAACACCCAAGAAGACGTTTCAAAATGCTAAATACTCCAAAGGTTTATAACTGACTTGGTGGGTTGAATGTATAAATTTATTCTTAACTGACACATAGTAACCCTCTTCAAACTAAATTCACACGTGCACTGTAATCACTTTTTCTCTTATTGAGGAATTAAAACGTCACAACAAAATACGAGTTACTGTATTATTTTCGTATAAATGGGTAGGATGGGTCAAAAAGTCGGAGAAACGCTGGTAAATTTGAGTTACCTTTGTTATTCTCCACAATTATCGCTCTGGTAAAATGATTTAATTAAAATTAAGATTAACTGAAGGTTCTCAGTTTCAGTGTTGGGCAACGTAAGATAATATTAGCATGTAGTTACACTTGAACTTTGTGTAGCTTATGACAGACGAATTATTTTATATTTACTTAACTTCATGGAACAGAGTCCTTCTTGAGAAGCTAATAGCTCCACAGTTACTCAGTAAAATTCCTGCATTTTATGGAAGGCATTGCTGGTTCTATTGCATTAAACAATATCACCGCACCTGGCTATTTATACTTTTGGTTTCCCTGTGTCATGTGAAAGATGTGCGTTTGTTCTGTAGTTAAATAAATAAATACCTGCATGGAACAGTGTTATTCTTGAAAAGCTAATTGTTCCTCAGCTAGTCAAGAAATTCTCTGTCTTTTACAGAACCGGAAGTTTATTACCACGTTCACAAGAGCCCGCCACTTGTCTCTGTCCTGAGCCACATTAAGTCCTCTCCTTAAAGTATTATTTCTTTAAAAGTAATTTTAATATTATCCTCGCATCGACGCCTAGGTCTTTCAGGTTGTCTCTTTATTTTAGGTCTCCCCGCCATAAAAATGTACGAATCTCTCTCCCCTCAAACATGCCAGAAGCCACGCTTGCCTTATCTTCTTTGATTTGTGGCACTAAATTTTTCACGCTTATTAAAAATCCCAAAGCTTCTCATTGTGCAATATTTTATAGGTAAAGTGAAACGCCAAGACTTTTTATATTCAGGGACCCGGATACAAATGTGACTATATTTCCTGCTTTTAACATAAATAATAATATTTTCTCGCCTTTAAAACCATAACAAACACGCTAAATGAATGGACTGTGCAGGATATTCGTACATGAACCAGAAAGTCGCTAATTTTTACGTGTATGTACTTAATTCCACGTGCACATAACTTAAGTCAGTAAGTTACACAACCCACTTAGACAACTGTCTTCTCGCGATGATCCGTGTTTCTTTCAACAGATGGCAGCAATTGGTTCAGCAGTGTATTATAACAAAGCCCGAATGTGTGGATACAAGAAAGAAACCACCGTTACGCAAAAATTTTTAGGGTGCACTTTGAGGATTAAATAATGATAGTGATGTATTATATTTTGGTCTTGTTTTGTATATGACACTTTACCTAAAAGTGCTCTCGTGTGTTGCAGTGTTTAGTGTCGTCTGTTACTGCTGCGATCTCTGCTAAGAAAATTTTCATTTATACCACTGGTTTCCTTTTAGCTCTTCCTCAGCACCAGGATTTTATTTGTTTAGAGCGCAGGGTTATTAAAACAAATACACGGATTAAATAATGTGCCAAAATTTCGACGCAATTAAGACTTCTAAGAAAATTAATAAAATATATGCTTGTAAAATGACGCTCATATGGAAACTTAACACGGCACTTTTTCCGTGATTTATTAATGCCAACTTACGTAGGTTGGGAATTTTTATTTACAATATTCAAGTAAATTCCGAAGTGAAAATATTGAAAACATTTAAGCCAGATATGCATCTAAAGAGCTTACTGAATTTTGCGGACAGACGATATGTTCTGCGTCAATCGGTTATTACTCTAGCAAGGAAAAAGGAACACACGTATAGAAAGTAGGCCTATTTTGAATAACCCAGGAAACAATGCTGCCCTTTCCCCTCACTCTTCGTTACTACTCACAAAATTCACAAGTCATGAACTATTTATGGAAAGGCCGACTTAATACTGTTTAATATTCTCGCATAGATGTTTATTCAACTATTTCTTACTGGATGAAGGACGTTAGTCTTTGCGAATTCCAATTAAAAGTGATAGCGTAAGATAACACGCGGAAGACACGAATCTGAGTAGGGTGATTTTGTTTGCGTTATATGAGAAATGAAATTTAATAAGACCTTGTAAATTAATTAAATAGTAAAAAAGACGCAATTTTCTACAAATATTAATTCAGGGAATTAGGATCTTAGACCCATTATACATATGTCACTCTAAAGATGATATTAAAAATTATGGTAAGATTATACAGTCTCCGACCACTCTCGGATGAATTCGATTATGTATCTTATTTGAATTTATGATCTATTGCTTCTGAGGATTAAAATATGTGACTCCTAAACTTACAGTCAATAACTTGCAAAATGTGTAAGAGGCAGTGGGTAAAGCTGCCACACAGAAATTACAAATTTGCAGGAAAATTTGTCATAATAGTGCGGATAATGTGGAGTATTGACTTCCTTGTAGCATTTTATGCAACCACAATTCTTCGTTGAATGGAAAAAGACGGACGGGCGGAGGAACAGAAGGGCGCCAGAAAGTTACGGCACAGTTAATGTGGAATTATCCTATTAATCAAAATTTTTGCCTGTTAATCGAGAGTCTGCTCTAATTGCCAAGTGCTTGTTTTCTTCCTCGCGATAAGTCTCCTGTATTCATTCAATCATTCATCCAAAGGCTGCTGTCCAGACTGCGTGAGTCTGCCCTCAGGACAGGCGCAGAGTCGAGTCTTAGCAGGTCAAGCTCCCCCTTACGTCGGTGGGGGGAACCGGAAAGTCCCGCTACGAAGCTGCACCAACAGGTGTGATGTAGCCTCCCAGGGGCGCGTCACAAACCCTAAATAAGCTAATATTGTTGCCCCAAATTGACATACTGTAATAACATTACCCGGGGAAGTCAGGAATATTTCTTTTTTAATGTTCAATTGGAGGAAACCTGGCTTTACTCTATATGCCGTGTCTTCAAAAGTATGTCAATGCACACGATTTTTACTCCCCTCTGATGAAGAAAACATCACCATAATAGTCTGTCGTGTAGTGTCAATAGCAAGGTAGTGCCTACTGTTTACCAACCTGTTACGCGAGCTAGAATGAAATAAAACGAAACGCAATATTGGAGGTGAAAAACAAACACAACCTACAACACAAGCATTGCCGAACAAGGCAGCTCATCATTTAGGACTCTTCGTTTGTATTCCTGAGATATAGCTAGAAATGTGTAAGGTTTCTTCCGGATAACAACGCATTGCAGTAAGTTAGTGTTACAGCTAGACCCCCGAGTCTGGGTGCGCTGATGCGTTCATTTATAATTTGTAGATAGGAAGGATAGGAATAATTGGTATCCGAATTGCATAGTTGAAACAATAAACAATGCGCGACGCGGTGTCACACTTTATTTACATCGAACAGTAACTTACCATCATAGAACTCATAAATGCGTACTATGTCAAACAGCCAAGATATACAAAGTAAGCTTATGAATTTTCGTGACATACAATGCTTGATTTCACAGAACGGCAAAATAAATTCACCACAAATATGGCTGCAAGTTCTAAAAGGAATGCTGACAGTTCGGCATTATAGAGCCATCTGAAGAGAAGCGTTAACGCTTTAAAGACGAAGCGTATCTGTTTTAAATAAGGACTCAGTGCGTACCGCACTGTAAACACTCTCCATTTCGGTTATAAAAACCGGTCTCTTAATGTTTTATAAGGCAAAAGTTGCTGTTTGTTCTGAGATCCATACAAAACACATAAACGCAATGTGGGCACCACGTACAATTTTTTAATGTTAAACCTGGTCGTATGTAAAGTTACCGCTAGGCTTTAAAAGATTAAAGCCAAAATTGTAGAGGGGGAACACAAGAAGTATTTGAGGTTTCGAGCCATGAAGTCTACAGGAAAGGCAAATAATGAAAATATTATTTATGTGACAGCAATAGGTTCCCTGTTTGGCCCAGCTTACCTTTACATTGCTTGTCAATATTACAGTATATAGTAACAGTCAGGAAGATCGGGATAGCTCAGTCGGCATAGCGACTCGCGCTACGGCCTGGACCGCCAGGGGATCGAAACCCGGTAGGGGCGAAATTTTCCGCACCCGCCCAGACCCACCCTGGGGCCCACCCAGCCTCCTGCACCGTAGGTACCAGGTATCTTTCCTGGGGTAAAGCGGCGGGGACGTGGCCTTGCCTACCTACCCCCACCTCGTAATGAGGTTAAAGAAAGAGTAGAGCTGTATCTGTTCTGCTCCTCTGTGTCTTTATGGCCTGTTACGGGGTGAATTTTATCCTCACCTTTACTAAGAGTAACTGCAAAAAAATAAATAGCCCTTAAACTAATAAGTGAAAATTTACTTTCGTAATTGTAAGAAGTAGATTGGAAAGGAGGAGTCAAATCGTATTAAAATTGTACCAAGATACTTGAATGTCGTTTTAACGACCTTGACGACCCTACATATTTGCAACGGTATTTGCAAGAATATTTTGTGACATATTTGGGTAATATTTATTGGGTCAATATTACGAAATAATGAGCAGGCGACCCGGAAAAAACTAACAGTTTTATGTATACAGAAAGAAGTGTACTTAACCGGTAGGCTAGACTTATAAATTATTAATTCCATTTAAAATTGAAGGCTGTGTAGCTAGACTCCCAAATTCTCTGTATAAACTATAAGACCCAGAAAAGGCAAGGTCTGTCGACGACCCAGTTTTGACGTAGGTCTTAGATTCTTTTCTGTCTTAAGCATACTTCCACAACCCTACATACATAAATGACTGCATCATAAATTTCAGAAGACAAAATTTGTATTCCCATGTTATTAAATAAATTACCGCAATGAGTTGTCCAAAGTAAATTAAAAGTTATTACAAGTTATGTAACGGTATTATTGCTGCTTATCAAATTGCATTGCCAAATTAACCTTTAAAAGCCTAGCGGTAACTTTACGTACCACCAGGTTTAACATAAAAAAATTCTACGTGGTGCCCACATTGCGTTTATGTGTTTTGTACGGATCTCAGAACAAACAGCAACTTTTGCCTTATAAAACATTAAGAGACTGGTTTTTATAACCGAAGTGGAGAGTGTTTACAGCGCGGTACGCACTGAGTCCTTACATAAAACAGATACTCTTCGTCTTTAAAGGGTTAAAAGGGTAGGCTGCATACAAAATGGTGAGATGTTTAAAGTTTCGTCTACAGAGGATAATCTCAGAACATCAGGTATTTTATGAATGGAATGCTTTCCACGCATAAGAGGGCTCAGCATCCTTTGTCCTTAAGTATGTAACCGCCTGATTAGCCACTCACCCCTATAAAAATTTCTGTCAAAGCCTTTCCTGTATTGATAACGCTCTTGTCTCTTTGTCATACCTGTCGGAGCACAAAACGAGGAATGCAAATGACCTTCCTTGCATTCCTCACTCCAAAAAATAAACACGTAGAATGGCTGATTGAACAACTTCTGGGCAGGCAGTAAGGTGAATGTATTTGTCATTTGGCGCCAAACTGGTTGAAGTAAAAACACATTCAGCAGTCTGCTTTTAAGTGACACTAAACTTCAGAGACTACTAAATTGATTTCAAGTTGACCTGCAGCAAAGAGCTTTTTTTTGTGTATCTAACATGAGATGGGCATAAGGTGGCATCACAGATTTCACTCTTGTTTTAAAACCGTCCTAAACACCTTTCCCATGAAACGAATTTAATTATGCGACAGAAAAATGGGGAGCTGAATTTATTCAGTCACCTTTAATATTCATACTGTATTCGGAGTAGTTCGAACACAGCATTAAATATGCTATAGGCTGGAAATTCGGGGTTATATTCCTGGCAAGCGCGCAGCTTCTGTTTTCCCCGGTGTCGAGGTCCAGCTGCCTATATACCTGCCAAAGAGAATTTCTTCCGTCGCAGTAAAAAGAAAAAACGTAAAGGTAATCATTTACCTCTATCTAGTGTCAATATTTAATAAACTTGAATCTATACTTCCACCAAATATGTCTATAAATATTTTTTTCTCCCAGTTAAATGATAGCCTGCAAGGACGTTATTAGATATTTAGGGGGGTTTGAAATTATTTTGCCATCCACTTTTGGGTCTTCACGTATCTGGCCTTTGGGATTATACATTGCCTACTTACTGCCCTTTTATCTCTGTAAAAGTTAAGTTTTAGAAAGAAAAATTTCGCTCTGAATTCTATTGCAAGACAGAAAGCTGCGACTTTGGAAACTACAATTTCCTGCTTAGAAATTAACAGAGAACAAACGTCGAACAAGTGGACTCAAAAGGTATAGCTTTTGATCTGTATCCAGTAGGTGTCCATTCGAATGTCGGCTGGGAAGCTGACTATCCTCAAACATACTTTCCGTTGTTCTTCTTAGTTCCTATATACTGATTCTAGGACAGTACCTTCAAACTAGCCATGACTTCTTCCATCCAGTCTTCTTAATTTCAGCGACTACTACACACTTCATCTTGTATCAGTAGGTGATAAACAATCGACATAGCTGATGTAGTGTCATTAGATAATCTACGTTCCATCAAGCCATTCTACAGAAGCGATATTAATAACAAGGTAATGTATTACCGTCTAATTTTTCGTTTTATAATCTATTAATTACGGGTTGACTTAAAAAGGAAAAATGCAATTAGAAAGAACTGTTAAAGAAGTACAAATACAATTAATTTATATACTCAATGACATAGGATTTCCACGTTTAGCAGCCATGTGAGTTACCTAGCCACGAAAAGTCAAGGCCTGTAGGTAAATTTCCAGCAAGAAGGAATTTGCAACATATATACATCTGTGTATAAAAAATCCATCACAACATATGGGACTGTTATCCTCCTCAATTAGCGGGTTCTTACGTCATCTACAGACAGAAGAGTCTTGTACCGTTAGCGTCAACACCAAAGTCGATTCTTTCTTATTGAAACTAGGCCGCCAGGAGCCTAGTGGTAACGATGATGTGTTCCACTGCCACAGTAAATACAGCCCAGGAAGAGTACAAATATTGTGTGAGCACTCGTACTCTGTGCACACAGACCTCTCCCTCCACAAGCTTCCGGTTCCGGGATCGGATCATATTTAGCAAAGAAGAAAGGGTATCGGTACTCCTTGTTCTTGCCAAAACACTTTTCCCTTCAGCTTTCAGGATTAAATTCTTAAATACTGGAAATACTGAACAATTTTCAACATATCTGTGGCACAATATTAAAAGAATTTTAGATGGTAAAGCAAGAAGAAATTCTCACATAATAATTAGAAAATATTTACACCCATTATTATAAGAACCAGTAGGATGGACCCTAACTCAGCAACATATCAGCTGTACTGAGACCGTTGAAGTGAGATTCCTGAGGGCCGTTTGTGTGTGACTGAAAAACAGACCATTTCATAGAGAAAGGAAATGTGAAAGTACTAAAAATATTTAATGCCCTACGCAAAAGATTTGGGTATCATGCAAACGCTTTCTACCACCTGGAAAAGTAGATGAAAGCAGGTTTGTTAAAATACTTTCCCAGATCACAGCAAAAGGAAAGGGGAAAGAGATAGACCTTACTAACGGCGAAACCAAAGGAGGTGCTGCCGGGCTGTAGCCACCCCTCAAACCCACAAAAACCAAATTTAAAAAACACAGATTTTTTTTAGATATTATGATATTGAAAGGTTTACGTGATTTCCCCTTCAGCCGAAATCAGCCACTGAAATCGGCTGATGACTAGCACATTAGAATTTTGAAAAATTAAATTAATAAAATTTAAAAAACAAGAATATTGGGCACTGTGATTGAGTCATTGAACGTGTAGTTATATTCGTATGGTACAAATGCAGCTGTGAAGAGCGTTATGTTACACTTACGACATGATTTCTATAACATAAATTTTAAAATCAAATATAAATTATACATAGCTTCAGGGTCAGCCTCCCCCCCCCCGCCCCCAAGGAAAATTCTGGGTTCTCACCTGGACGGTACAAGAATTCAAACGTCAACTCTGCTTTGACTCTTTCAGCTTTATCGGTACACTTAGAGTAGTCTTTCTTACGTGGCCGGTTTATGTACACGTAAGCTATATTTTCTGAACAAGAAAACAACCGAAATGTGAGGAAATAGAACTTGCCCGGGACAGAAGAAGGCGGCCATAAATTTATATGCTTTCAAGAAGAATCAAACTATGAAAACCAGAACCCGACTGGACTCAGGGTTTGGATAGAAAGAAAGAAACAGTCTGACTTCTAATTTGGAAAAGACTTCCCAGAAGAATAATGAACATATGAATAACTTGGCTAACTCCACTGGCAAAGTTGGTCCCTGAGGCATCATTACCATGTTCACAAGAGCCCGCCGCTTTTTCCCAACCCAAGCCAGACTGACCCCGTCCATTCCCTATTCCACTGAAGGCAATTATAATATTATGATCCATCTACGCCTATGTACTTTAAATGGTCTCCCTTCCTTCAAGTTTACCCACAAAAAAAAAAACCTGGACGCTGCACTGTTTCTCACTGTGTACGATTACGACGTCAACATAAGCACGAAACTGGACATTATCCTACATCAGTTCAATCCAGTTTACAAACTCACATCTCAGAGCTGAAGATCCTTCTCAGTACGATATTTCCATATACGCACGCATCTCCCAGTTGATAGTTTCCTTTGAGATTTCCAGTTCAAAATGTTGTACGCTTTTCGAAAACCTATAATAAATAATACTATTACTGTTATCTCGTCAAATTGTCGCATCACAGCCATATTGGAATCAAAAGTTACTGCAATGACCTCCATCACTGGCATGGTGTTCAAATTTACTTTCAGCAAAATTGTTTAGTTAATGCCTAAAAACTGATGTTTTCAATACAATAGTACATCCCAAAGGTTTCTTACCTTATATGAATCTTATACATCTATAATTAGAAATAAATAAATAAAACAGGACGTATGGACTGACCGACTGACATAAACTCACACACATGGAAACGTCAACAGAGTTCCTACTAAGCAGTGTTACACCACGTGGAAGGATCGCTGTATTATTTCTCATTGAGATATGCTCTGCGTAAACAGTTCTGTAACAATTTTGTTCTTACACTGTACTACGTTGCGTGGGAGGCAACGAAAGTTTTCAGATTAAACTGTATATTAAAAGCACTTTCTAGCCTGATTTCCCAACCACACATACCCCAGCACCTCCAGACATACCAAACAAATATTTACCCCCATGTATGGAAGTTCATATTATAAGAAGAACGATTTAAAATAACGTTCGTGTACCTGGAATAGGCCACGTTGAAAGAAAACTGTGTTTAAACTTCATGACTTACAAAATGAACAATGAAAGGCTTAGATTTCTAACAATGTATGATTTCATTTTCAACTGATTTAGAAGTAACGAGGAATATGAATGCATATTTACCTTCGTACTTCAAATAATTAGCCCTCTCGTGCATGTGTTGGCGTCATTTAAGATCACTTCAGTCAACACGAGTCACGCTGGCTAGAATGAGAGCCACGGTAAGCCTCCTTAATGTCAGCTTGAGATGTCAAGTTGATTTCCGACAGGGAAAAAAGATGTAGACGATTTTGCCCGCTGTTTGAGTCCTCGCGGAAAGAAGCGTGAATGAAGTCGGTTGTTGGCTTGAAAATCTCTAACAAAATCGCGTTATTACAGGTCACACTGACGTCATAGTTTTTAAAACTTTTTTGTCATATCTCCAACAAATGTGGTCGTACAAACTTTCCAAATGTGGAGAACACTAACGATATTCAAAGTATGCACTTAAAATTCGTCGGACAAAGCATGTCTTCAAAGTAGGTTTCTTCACATTCCAATGTCATTTTTTTGAGGAATCATTACAGTACTTGATCCAATTTAAATAGGCCATTAGTATTTGAGATGTTAAGATAAAATCGTGTTATTGATTTTAGAATTACGTAGCGATTCGTTGTTAGTGTTTATTCCGTTTTGTAATATTCGCATAAGGTGGAAGTGGCTCGTTTTGCCGACGTTTCGGAGGACATGTTTCTTCCTCCCGTCCGCATGGATCCTCAACTTCACAAGGCTCCTAAACCTTATTCCATGCCTCTAGTCCTCAGTAAGTAAAAACCAGTGGTCCTGCCAAGGGCTGTATTTCTGTGTACCGGCCCTGTTGACCCTGAGTTATTACCTGCTCATCTCCCTCCCCCTTGGGTCTCAGTGGACTATTTCGTTACTCTAAAGCGAGCACCCAGAAAAGGGATCAGTATCAATATATGAATTCGCTGCAGATTTTGTAACTTCCTTTTGTACGGATTAAAAAGCTTCCTTTTGCAAACTGAACGTTGAAGTTTGTGTTTCCAAAAGAGATTGAAGTCAGCGTTCATTAGATTGTTTTCTTATGGCGAAAGAAGACGTGAAATCCGTCGGGAGAATAGAAACTGTTCAGCAGAACATACGTCCTTCATGTTCGGGAAAAGCTTCTGCCCTGAAAGTGGAGGCTCTACGTTCGTTGGAAAGGCTGGTACTCCTCTATCAGCTTATATGGTGGCACAGTCGAGAAAACAATAAAAGGCTGGCCTGAGAATCTCACACCGTATACAGGCCGGATTTCTGATGTCTTTTATCCGAAATACAACGCATCCGCATTTAGGTACAAGACCTGCCGACATTGAAGGTTTAAAATGAAACCAATAAGTAACAATGGCTGGCCAATCATACACCTTGCAAAAAGAGAACTGGGTCAGAGCTCTCGCAGGCTATTGTCATTACCCACACGCCAAAGAACTTATCCCGCCTCGCAGTACGTCAATACTCCGCCAGAGAGCATCACTGATCACCTTCTATCTTGCAATTCGAAGGAAATTTCCCTTCAACATTGACATTTGTACATGTTTGGCACAAGACGAAAGTTTTGGAGCTGCACAATGCAAAGAACTTCAGAGTCTGCTTACGTGCATCGAAAAGAGCAAGTTCTCTAATTTACTTTCTATCACATATTTACAAATTTAAGGCTCACTTTTCATATATAGAAGTAAAGTTCAATTACACTCACCAAAAAGGTTTCTAAACAAATGTCATATTATGTTACGATCTTTAACTTATAAGCTTCATATACACATACACACACACGTCGCTCACCCAGATATAAAGTGTAAAAATTAGTTTTCAACGAATACGACACATTCGTGTTACTTAATATAGACGAAAAAGTAAAAGTTCGTGAACAGTTTAAAAATAAGTTATTATTTTATTTCTTCTAAGTCATAAAACTCGATGTAGAATGTTACTCAATCACTCACACAAATAAAGGGCATTACATATGCTAGACGAATCTTAAAGGAATATAATCCGAGCCTACGTGTGATTTTATGACTGCCTTGATTGGTTATTTGCATAAAGGATGCAATCTGGAAATGTACTTTAGAAAATGTCAGTATATTTTAAAAATGTCTAGTACCAAAACTACTACACCTGAAATGTTTTCTTTTCAGGCGTGGCGGGTTCGATGGAGTGAATACTGTGGCTTATGGTGAAGTGAAGTTTAATGCATGAACTTCCCCAAGTTTATACCTTGAAGCAGACGGCGTATTTAATACCTGAATATTTGACATTAACCCGTCAGATTACACGACGTTATAATTCAGAAGGGTATAAGATTACATTTTTAGTCTCCAGAAAACGGTGAGTGCTAATTTTGTAACCGGAACAAGCTGCGGACGAAAGCCTTCCTTTTGTGTTTTAAAGATAACAGAATGGCTCCGACTGGTGCTTCTTTGTATATAATTCTCTGACAGAGATGATATAACATTTATACTTAGCTTCGAAATATAAAAAAGTGATAAAAAACCAAAACGGTTATGCTGCAAAAGCAACACACCACAGATTACTTCATCATATGTTCCTTTCAACCAAGGTCAAACTGAATGATTACGTGCTTTTTTGGAACTTTGTAGCTTTGGTAATATTCGTTTACGTGGCTGAACATAAAACGTTCTGCTACTTGCCAAGGATTTCATGACGCATGATATACGTATAGACTGCATCCATCTAGACGCCTCTGGTCACAGGTTAATTGTCAGCAATCAATCAACCATCAAATTACCAAAGAACTGTTAAACGAAAAGTATTTCTTTAACGCTACGTTTCAGGTTATGCCTGTAACTCGAAATTGAAGGCACGCTATTCATAGTTCGATGGAAGTTATATCGATGGCATCAAAGCCACAACAAATCATACACTTGATAGTTTGTTGACCTAAAGGTCTACTAAATTAATCATAGCACACGTTGAAATAAGGAGGTGCCTGTAACAGCGAGGTATCCTCTTTTGTTATTAAGCCCACAACAGCTTCAATCGCAGAAGTGTTTCCTTAGAAGCTAGCAGTCGCTCAGCTGACTAAAAAACTGCCAGAGTTTTATAAAAAGCTTCACTGTTGTTTTGATAAGAATCCGTCACTGGTCCTTATTTGTGCCAGATTAATCCAATACTCACTCCCACATTCTGTTTCTTTGAGAGATATTTTAATATTATCCTAATGTCTACGCCAAGGTCTTCGCTGAAAGGAAAACTGAACTTCTGTGTGCATTCCTCAAATTCTCTCAATATGGGCTACCTACGCCCCTTAACTCACCCTCAGTGACGTGACCACCGCCATAATATTTGGTGTCTACAATAATCCCTCGGAGTTACGTCGTCGGTTGTTCAGAGACCGGTGACGTTTTTCGAAATGACGTAGTTCGAGACAGATATTCCCATGAACACAATGTTGAAATAGCGAGGATGGTTCCGGACAATGTTTTGACCAAGAAGGAAGATATATTCCCAATTATGGAAAATTTACAAAAAAAAAACATAAGAAATCGGACAAACAGATGAAATTTTAAGGGCGAGGGACTTCGTATTGAACTGTAGGCAAGTCTTCTATATCGTCACTTCCCCTGTAAAACAGTACAGGTGGCGAAGCACGAGTCCCTGAAGACGACTTGGATGAAGTAAGCACTGAAATTTAAACTTTTTTATAAAAGAAACACTAGGTCCTGTACTGAGAGGAAGGAAGACAGCCTGCTCCTGGAAGCTCAAGACATACCAATAGTAATGGTGGTGGAAAAACAGCTTAAATTTATAGAGAATTTCTTTGGTGAGCAATTTAATGAAATGAAATGTGGTAGTATAATAATTAATGGCGACTGGTGTGACCTCTCTCAAAATTATGCCTACACGGTCATTAATTTGTTACAACTGGTAAAAGCTGTAGGTTATTTCAGTCCCAAAGTCATTTGTTCGTGAGTAAAAACGTGCGTGTGTTTGCAGCAATCCCTCGTCCGCTGTTGTTTTGTCGCTCAAGGGTTAAATTATCCACCTCATTTCTTCTATCAAACAATTTTGCCAGTATCGTTATTGTTATTAAGCGTTAGTATTTGATAAAAGTTTCATCAATTAGCACCTTAAGGGAATATTACACCACTATACCGGGCACAACAACAACTGGTTGGAAAAAACTATCAAAAAAACTTTATAAGGTATATATTTTAAAGTACTTAATAAAGAGAAATATCTGTGACAAATCTTACATGGTTACATTACCGTTATCTTTAAAAGACTGGACTCTCCATCTTTAAGCACATTTAATGTAATCTAATAAATATGGTGTAAATTTTTGTAGTCAAACCTGATACTGTCCTGTAGAAAGAGGCCGAAATATTTTGTGTGCGTAACGTGGTCAGTTGTGTCTAACGGAACTCCCTCATTTGAATTATTAGTTCGTGCAACGGAATGCAACCCACAGAAATGTTAAAGCATCAGCATTTTATTTGCATACACAAGGAAAACGCAACTCCCTTTCTTACTGCGACAGCCACGCTTGCTTGGAATCACGGCTTCTAGGCCTGTTTCCAAACCACATTGAAAACGCTTTCTTCTGTAACAGTAAGAATTTCGTCCTATAACAGGCTATGAAAGTCCAGAGAAGAGTACAGCTATAGCTCTACTCTTCCTTTAACCTCGGCGCTAGATCGGAGTGGGTGGTTAACGCAACGTCCCGGCAACTTTACCCACGGGAAAGAAAACCGGTGCGTATTTTACAGGAGGTTGGGTGGCTCCAGGGCCCGTCTGGGGGTACGTAAAACTGGTCACCCTTCAAGGTTCGAACTCTAGACCTTCTATCCTGTACTTAGTTATTATACCGACTAATTCTATCCTGGCTGCCCTCTTCTGTGACGGTTTGTATATTTTGTATAAAATTAATTTTTTTTGTATAAAATTAATTTAAACTTGTCCTTACGTTCAGCAATAACAGTTCAGTAACATTTTAAAGAAAGACTAAGCAAATGTACTTTGGCAAGTGTTAACAAAGTCCTCTGCTCCCTAATCCACAACTTCCCATACCGACTGTTTCAGCAACCGCAGTGTTTTTCAGGAACCCAATCCCTAGTTTGAGAAGGAATTTATGTACACGAAATATTTAAGTCTAGGTAAAAAACCGTCATGTGAGTAACTTTTAGGTGGGACTCACTTCCCTTCGAAAAAATACTTCCTATCAACACATACAAGCATAAAGTTGCGAAGCCCGGAACAATACGTGAAATTAAAATGCTTAAAGTATAAAAGGAAATAAAAAACTGTAGAAAGTCAAATAAAGTCACAACTAATCGGCTACCTGTTTCGATCATCTGCATTCTTATCATCAAGAGGAATCAACAGTTATCAACATGTAACTCGTGGTTACGTAACTTAATTTATGTTTTATACATATTACGTCGTGCTGTGATAAAAAGAGTTTTATCCTGATAACGAACAGAAAGTGTTCGAAAAATTTTGGGGATGCATTGTAAATTTATTTAATAGACACGTACACAACAAGTTGTATTTTTATGTCTTTTATGTTTTTAATTTAATAACAACAGCAGTGTGAATACTAAGATGGAGATACTTAAAGTATATTTTATGGTTTAAGTTTATAGCTCGTACTCTTCCAAAGCAAGCAACATGCCCGACATAACAATAAATCTCATGCGGTCTTCGTAATGATAATAAAGTGTCACGCATAAATATGCAGTTTTTATTAGTATAGGGCTATTTACTGTAAAAAATATGATCACACAAAATTAAAGCGGTCTGCTACAATGGTACATCAAACACAGATATTTTCACAACGAAAAGTAGGTGGATATCTCAAGCGACAAGCATGTTATTTCTTTGCTGCATGCATAATTATCTCAGATTGTTTAATACTGCTACAATATCAAAAACCAATAATATTTCTGGACACCAAAATAATATTCTCTTGCGTTACTGCCACGGCTTCACACGGCCTTTGTCTTCAAACTGTTGTTCATAAGGAATTTTTAAAAACACTTTAGGAATTGCCTGTGCAACAAAGAACACTGAATTTAACACGAATTACATTTAAAGATTCATTTTTACTGCGCAGCAAACACATTCATTCTGCATTATAAACATCAATAACGTGATAAGAAATAACCGCCCTTTGTTGTGAGAAATATACAAAATATGCAAAGAGACTCTGTAGTTACAAAGTGCGGTACTTGCTTGTCACACATGGCGGTACACAAAAAGACTAGGTACTGAATGATTAACAGAGATCAGGTGGGCTCCCGGGGGGGGGGGCTGACCCTGAGGCTATATATCATTCATGTTTGATTTTGAAAATTATGTTTTAAAAATGATGCTGTAAATACAATATAACACTGTCTGCAACTGCATTTATATACATATGTATATAACTACGTGTTCCACGACTCAATCACAGTGTCCTATCTCCTTGTGTTTTTAATTTTATTAATTTATTTTTCAAAATCTAATGTGCTAGAAATCAGCCGACTTCAGTGTCTGATTTCGACTGAAGGGAAAATCATGTAAAACTTCTGATGTCACAATATTTACAAAAGCTTTGTTCTTTTAATTTCGGTTTTGGGGTGTTTGGGCAGCCGGCAGCTGCAGCCCGGCAGCCTCCCTTTGGGTACGCCCCTGACAGAGATTGTTTTAATAACTGACGAATGAGGTTGAAAGTTTTTACAGTAAAGACGCGCCCACACACATATGTAAAAAAAATCTGGGATTACAAGAAACTTGAATAGAGAAGCCTTATATAGTAAGGAACCATGGGTATAACATTGAAGTTCTTGTAACAAATAATGTTCTGCGTTACTTAATAACATTGCATTTAGGTAGAATTTTTCCTTCAGACAAGTATTCCTTTGCAAGCTTTTTCACATCCTTCTTAGACTGCCTCTCTCAATGCTTGTGCACATTCTTCATTGGATGCCTTCTATTCGATTGCAACTGCTTAATGACACTTCTGACAGTATCACTATCCAGACCAGGTTCCTTATTAGTCACTGAACAGTTGGTCTGAGACATGGGGAACATATAGGCGAGGTCTATGTCGTAACGGGGCAATTTTTCCCTTAGATATGTCACCACGTTAGGTGCTAGAATCGGTTGTCGACTCATAACAAAGCTGGATAGGTAACGCGGACTCTTGGATTTCTCAGCACAGTGTAGGAGCAGAGCCCATGACTTGTAGTCAGAGTCCAGCACGTACGTGTTGTACACCCCTTCGTCTGTCAACAGTCAGAATTTAGTGTATTAACAGCAAGATTACTTCGTGTCCCATTTTATTAAATGGTAATTGTGTACGGTGAAATGGAAAGAATCTGGGAAGAAAGTGACTATTGTCTATTTGAAAATTCTGTACTTCTATTCGCCTGAAAGTAACGACAAAATCTACGAAACCCCTTAGCAAGGTCTATTTTGAAGTAATGCTTATGACCCTATTTTATGTGCTGTTTTGATTAAAGTAATCCTTACATTAAAAAAAATTATCCTCTATGGTGGAAAAATGTGAGAATTTGCGAGGGTTTTTCCCCAGACCTCAGATCGTGGAGCTAAATAGACAGGAGAAATAGTGCTTGTGTTAGACTTTATTATTACCATATCAAGAGCTGCCACAACGATCAACCGACTGTTAACAAAAACATAAATTAGTGTATATGTATGTATATATATATACAAAATTTTCATATTATTATTAGTAGACTGACGCATAACATAACGGCCCTGGAACGTACACTTTATTGTTGCCTGTAAATTATCAATTCGTGGTTATGAAATTCTTATGGTTGCTTTTCAATAGCTGAGAAATCCAAAATTGAGTAACCCAACTACGCAACTAAACTTCACAACCAAACTTACACGTGTCTTCAGCGTGGACCCAGTGCGACGGTCTGCTGGGGTTGGGGATGTCCCACGTGATGTTGCCGTAGAGACGCTCAGCAGCCGGGTCGTCGGTGAAAGTGTACGTGAAGTTCATGGAGACCTCTAGACGGTCCGGTGACATCGTGAAAACGGGCCGCATACAGCCGTAGGACAACGCCTCCTCCGAACTTGCATAGTACTGCACAACGTACCAGGATCCCAGCAACTGACAACACCAGCATAGCCTTACTTAAACCTCTCGTCCTAAAACAATTTGCCTTTAAATTTCTCACCAGCAGTACTGCAATGGGAACTATCCTTTGATGAGGTGTATTTGCTTCACAGCAGGGATTTTTAACCTGGGATGCACGTGTTTCTTGGGGAAAAAAGGCCCCTTTCTGGGGGTGAGAAATGTGAAAAATTATTC
This sequence comes from Coptotermes formosanus, assembly GCA_013340265.1. Lineage (NCBI taxonomy): Eukaryota > Metazoa > Arthropoda > Insecta > Blattodea > Rhinotermitidae > Coptotermes > Coptotermes formosanus. The sequence goes on from BLKM01010649.1 coordinate 206,390, forward strand.
TTAATTTTACTGTTAAAGTAAAATAAATATTATATTATATCTCATTTTTAGTTATAGCATTTCTTAGATTTAAACACTGACCTGCTTTAATTTTTTTTTTTTAATGTGGGCTCCAGAACGTATTTTGAGAAGCATGGCAATGTTGTCAACAACGGATTCAAAAATTCGAGGAAGTTAAAAATTTAATTTTTTAACTCTCCTATCTTTTACTGGCCTGCTTTAGGGCGCGGATATATTTCAGAACACCGGATGATAAGTTGACATGTATTGCACATTCTCATTTCCCACCTCAAACACAGCAAAGTGTGTCTTCTTTACACAAAAATATCTGTTTAAAATGTGTGTCTAAATTCATGCTTTTTATTCTGAGAACATTACAAGACACGTGATTGCACTCTGTGGGCAAAATGCAGAGTTTATTATTGTTAAACCAGACGGTACATATAGTAACAACTCTGTTTTGAAGTGTTAAGGTCATGCCTGAGCCTTGCTGAAAGCTTCTTTTTTCCCCCTTCTTTTTCATTGTTTAATTGTGTGCCTGTAAGAATACAATGTATTTTCTTATCATCTTTATATTACATCCCAGTGCTTGTTCTTTAAACTACACCAGCACAAAGTAATCCAAACACAGTGCATCATAAACAGTCTAAGACGTATTATGTCGCTGCAGTTTTCTTTAAGAGAATTTCAGTCAAAGAAATGACACTTCCATTGGTACTTTATAAGCTAAAGGCCTAATCGAAAGTTTGAATTCCTTCACCAAATCAGTTAATAATAATAATAATAATAATAATAATAATAATAATAATAATAATAAAATCTGATTATCTCTTAAATGTTTCTGACAAGAGATATTGTCTTATAAATGTATGTGTGATATTGTTCATTGCTTAAGGCGCACTTCAAGAAAGGTGTTTCCACAGCTGGTACTATCCCAGTCTATAGTGATTTGTTTTTGTCCTAAGCCTTTCTATATTTTATCTTAAGATTGGACACGATTACTGAGACGGAAACCGGTACCTGTTGAATACTTGATTAACACACTTGTTAAACTGCGGGGGCAGACCCGTATAATGACGACCAATTACATGCGACAGGAGTACAGTCAACTTCAAAATGTCAAGGATAGGTTGTCAAATATACTTCAGGCTATAGACAATATTCAACGTCAGGTTTGTATTTCCTTTAAAATCTCAACATAAATAGTGTTTGTGCAGCACGTAGTTTCTGGCTACGCAATATTTTGCATTTACTGGTTAGGACTATTTCTTATTCTCTAGATAACATATTTTTCTGAATATTTATACACACTTTTAATTTGTTTCTTCAAACTAAGAAAGTGTGAAATGATTTGTTATACATTAGTCTCTGGTATAACAACGTGTGCCACACCAAAGCCGAAAGTTTACAGTAGTAGTCGTCAACCATTCGACTTATAACTACTGCCATGTATCACCTACTTTAACCTTTTAAAGCCTAGCGGTAACTTTACATACGACCAGGTTTAACATTAAAAACTTCTACGTGGTGCTCACATTGCTTTTACGTGTTTTGTACGGATCTCAGAACAAACAGCAACTTTTTCCTCATAAAACATTAAGAGATTGGTTTTTATAACTGAAGTGGAGAGTGTTTACAGCGCGGTACGCACTGAGTCCTTATATAAACAGATACGCTTCCTCTTTAAAAAGTTAATATTAAAGAAGTGTATCTCTCAGCTTCTCCAACACAGCGCGTTTAAGCCTTTGTGTAACCTTCGGAATAAACAGTATCATTTCTCCATACAATATTAATTGATTGGTCTTCGTAAGTGAGACTGTGGATGTTCACTCTGAGATACGAACCAAATTCTATTCGCAATTATATTTTCAATATTCTGTAACACTAAAAAGAAACCATCAGTTTGCCACACAGAGTATTTATGTGTATCATACGGTTCTCACAACAAAGAGTGAATGTTTCCCTCTAAAACATTAACTGGTTGGCCTTTGTGATGGAGACAAACACAACGTTTCAGTCATATTCCAAAAGCTCTGATTTTAACAAACTTAGACAAACGAAAATTTCAAAAACATTAACCACATTTACTAAAATATACGATCATAAGAAAAAGTTATAATGGTTTAGAGACGTATTCTGTTACTGTGACGTATACACCGGCATTTTATGTTAATATTTCATTCATCAATTTCTTGTTTTAAAGGTTAGAATTTTCTGTAGCAAAATTTTTTTCACATTATTACCTCTTGCAGGTCGAAGTTTCTTATGGCCTTCACATGAGGACACTTTGTCTTGTCTTCTCGTCTCTTGGCGGGATGCCCAAAGGTGGCAAATCCCAGCGTGATGATGAGGATGAAGAACCGACGCGACATCTTGTTGGGGCCCGCCTCTCGATGTTTGTGTAGCTGCTTCAGAGACAGACGATCGTCACTGCAGGGTTCATTAGTAGGCGGAGCCACAGAGATAATTACAAAGTTCTGCCGATAATGACGCATGACGCTGTCCAGCTATTCTTTTTCGCTAAATTCCTCGAACACAGGCTGCTTGTGTATAATACAGTAGTGGCTGACGAATTCAAATTGAATCTAAGTGTAGGTATTAATCAGTTACCACAAACATAAAGTTGGCCTGTTGTACTTAGTACAGCTGAAGTTCGTTTTAACAACACATGGGGGTAAATTATTCCCAAAATAAGCGGTAGGAAGGAATTTGTATGCTAATATTATTTTAGCAAAATGTAATCACAAACACAATTACCCACGCAAATAAACCTGTGATACTTCATTACTCCATCGATAGATTAAAACATTAAAAGTACCTGTACACGCCATAAAGTTACAAAGAGGGACAGGAGACAGAACCCCACTTATTATTAACCTCGGCACTAGGCGGAAGTGACTGATTAGCCTCACGCCCCGGCCGCTTTACCCTAGGGAAGGAGGACTCAGTACCCATTGGACAGGCGGCTGGGTGGGGCCACAGATTCGGTCCGGACGCTTTAGAAATGAGAAAACTCTCTTCCTTCTGTTTGGATTCCGACTCTGGATCATCAGACCCGTTGCCGAGTCACTGAAGGGGGCTGCGTATGAAGGATCAGGAGTTCACATCCCGACAGGGACAAGAGGTTCAACAGACGTACTTCACAAATATAAATAAATGTCTGACTGAGGAACTTTCTAATTAAGGAGTTAATTCACTAATTAATTGACTTACATGCTTACTTACTTACATATATACTTACTTAGTTACTTACTCATGCACTTGCTACTCATTCACTCAGTCACTCAGCCGCTCACTCATTCACTCACTCACTCCATGAAGCACAGTCTTTTTCAAAAAGTGACAAGTCGAACATCTAGTCGATAAATTCTCCGCCCTCCCCGGTATCAAGAGTTTAATTCATATATCCACACTGGCCACCCACTAGGCCCTATCCTAAGCTAAATAAATCCAGTTTACACTCTCCCATTCTGTCTCTTTAACAACCAGTTTAACACCATTCCCAGTCTTATGTCTAGGTATTCTAAGTGGTTTCTTCATTTCAAGTTTTAAATTAAAAGCTTGTATAAAATTCTGATTTCTCCCATGCGTGCTACTTGCCCTGTTATCTCATTGTCTTTTACTAATAATATTAATCTACCAGTTTTTCCGTAAAATATATTTTGTTTGGTGTAATTATTACATTATTTGGTACAAATTATGTGACTTCATCACATCGCTACATAAAATGACGATGGAAGTATGTTTTCATGTATGCATGTGAATAGTAAATATATATAATAATATTTGTTTGTTCACTGTCTTCACCACATACGCCTAGTCTTAAATCGTATTTCTTTTCCGCAAGGTTCCAAAAATAACCAACACATGTTACCGTTGCTGGATTGCGAAATTAATATTAACTGAAATATCTATTTTGTCTTCATCAAGACCTACAATTCTAAAAGTGAAGGTAGTGTCTTGAATAAAACTTGGCACTTGACTTCAAGAAGAGAAGTCTACCTTGAGAAGTTGACAGTCTTTCTGCTAGGCAGGAAGTATCCCACATTGCCTACAGTCCAAGGGCTCTTTGCCTTGTTTGTGAGGGTGAATGTAGTGATTGTACCTCCAAGAAAACTCCAATACAAATTTCGAGATATGATAACAGTCACTTTTACTGTCTGACGAGGCCGTCCATGAATATAACAGCATGTGCAGCATCTCCCCTCTACATTTTCACTCCAACATTATCAAGTTTCCTTTTCCGCTCCAATGGAACTAAAGTGATAAGTCATTGTCATAGCTGGTCAAACTTTCTCGACAGTTTGACATCATCAGTGTAGTGCAGACAGAATATAAATAAAACGTAAGAGCCAAAATAAGACACAACATTTCTAGTCATACCTTCATTTCCTTACGATACTTTTCAATTTTCATCGTAGTCGGGCTTAGTGATTCTGACTTTTCCTGATTCCGTACGAACAAAGTGCTTTGGATGAACGTTAAGTCATTTTTGCTCCACAGTTTTCGTGATTAATGCTTATTTCAGATGCAGTTTCATCAGTGTTGATTATTCGGTTGTCACGAATAGGCTGATTGATTTGCCCCTTAACCCCAACACATGTTAAAGTCGCTGGCCACCCAAATCACCGTCATAAGTAACTTTCGTCCGACCTTATTTGAATACTTCTACTCATCCGTAGATTTTCCTCCCACTTACGGAGTTACAGCCTTATAGAACTGCTGTTATTTCTTAAATTTTACTATCTTTTATGTTAAGTCTCTTTCCCAAAATTGTATCATGAAATATTTTTCAGACTCGTTGCATTCGGTCAGTAGAGCGGTCACACTAAATGTGTCACAGTTTTGTTATCCCTCAAAATAAAATGTAAGCAACTAAGTGTAAATTACGAGATGTCTAAATTTTTCAGTGTTAGTAGCGTCACTTTTCATTTAGACTAAAGTTATATTTACTTTTACAAAGTCCTGGTGTATAGACATTTGCTGTTTCACTTAATTCTATGGTTATTACATGTCTGTTTAAATCTGACGTTATTACAGTCTCTCTACATTAACGTTTCGTAGGATTTCACGCATTTCATGTTGAAAAACTTCATTTTTTGTAGAAATCGTGCCTTTTGTGCGATGTGGAAAAATGCAGTAGAACTGGACGGACCACAGATGACAATATAATACGGCGCATGCGCTTTGCATGCTGGATGACTAAGGCTACAGACACACTCAGAACTTGTAATACTTATTGTTTTTCCACGGCAACAATGGTCACGCGAACGCGCCTCAATGTTATGTTATGCACATATTGCCTGCCTTGTTTTATATAAGCGTGTGATATACGTAGTAATCAATGTGATTTAAGGGAAATATTTAAAGGTAAATTTAATTGTAACATCATAATAAGACAGTTTAAATTTAGATAAGCAGAACTATACTATGGTTAGTAGTAGTAGTAGCTGTAGTAGTAGTAGTAATTATGATTATGTTAATAATAATTGGACCAGTACACGAGAACTCAAATAAGGCTTCCGTGGCGAGAATAACCACATTCATTATCTTCGTTGACTGTTGTAAAATATCACAGATATTCAAAACCAGAAGACCGAATTCCTCTCTTCGCTGACTACTCTGAAGATGTAGGCAGCAACTTTTTCCGAAACATCTGTAACTGTATACATACGACGTCACACCTCATAAGACTTGAAGATTCCTCTACCTTCTCAACCAAGATAAAGATAAAGTGTTTCCCGTCCACGTCATGAGGGCATGTGGGGGAGCAGAGGCACAGCTCCACTCATCCTTAACCTCGGCATTAGATGGAGGTGAATGGTTAACTTCACGGCCCGGCCGCTTTTACCCACAGGGAAGAATCCCTGTACAAATTGAATAGGTGTCTGGTGGGCCCCAAACCCGGCCTGGGAGTTTTGGAGAATAGAAAAGTTTGTCGCCCTTACCGGGCTTCGAACCCCGGACCGTCCAGGCCGTAGCCTAGTCGCGGTACTGTTTACCGCACCCCGGCACCCATAATAGGGTTTGAGGTAAAGGCAAAAACAAAGTTGTCCCTACCCATATCATGAAAGCATACGGGTTGAGCAGAGGCTCCACTCATTCTTAAATGTGACACAATAAATAGAGGCGAGTGGTCTGCTTCACTCACGGCCAGGCAGCTTTACTCCCACGGAAACAGCACCCCCCCCCCCCCCCCCAGTAGCCGCTGAATAGCAGGCCGGGTGGACTCCAGATCCAGTCTGGACACATTAGAAAAGTGAAGTATCTTTCCCCTGCAAGTAGCTGAACCACAGTTTGTTGGTTATCCAGTGCACAGCCTAGCCAGTATACTCACTGTGCTATCCCAGGTCCCTATTTGATGCAGTCACTACTTCTCACACAAGTAAACACTCCGAACTGGAATGACGCTCTGTTTATTAAATTTCATTTTGGTGTTACATAGTTTTGGTAAGCCTGCATGTTCTATTTTGAAAATATAGAGGCAACATATTTTTTACTCACTTTAAACTTCCGTATTTTACAAAATAAAAATACATTTACACATTAATACATATACTTCCAACTCTGTTTATATATACACGCTTGTGGTGGATGGTTGCAATATGACTGTCAGAAATGTCCAGCACTCACACAGAAATTTACAAATAAGATTTGTGAAAATATCACAGCAACAGTGGCAAGTAAATGACTTAAACAAAATAATGGGCACATACAGTAAGTAAAATGAATCCCAGTCACCAAACACGGGAGCTCACGTGGCGAAACCCCATAATTACATGTATCACTCACAAAGAGCATGATTGATAGAACTGTCTCATCAGCACCTGCACAAAATAATATCAGTCTTCTTAAAAGCATATAAACAGGTCATTTGACATGATTCTGTTATCATTTACACTACAAACAAATCAGCTTCAATCTGACAAATATCACTATTTATACAGGTTCATATTAATGAAATTATACAATAAATCAAAAGTTTACATTAAAAATAAATACATTATACATCTACAAACCAACATAGCAGTGTTTTTCAAACTTTTCATTTGGGGGGCACAGGTAGGGTTGGGGGGCAGAATGAGCAAAATGAAAAAAGAGGGACACAGAGTTAGGGTTTTGTTTTGCACTCCGAGGCAAATAAAATAACATTAAAACTCCACCACAGGTTAATTCACCAACAAACCAGCACAAATAACTATATGCTAATTTCTTGGTAAGTTGGATGAGGCTTTTTGATGAACAAATCAATTTCAAATCCAGTACAATCAGCAGCAGTTGCAATCTGAGATCTGCTTCAACATGCTTATTTCTGTACTTAGTTTTTTTTCCCTACTATATCACTAAAATCCAAGTTCACAAAGGTAAATGGCTGGAAATGGTAGCAGTTTTCTAACAGTACATTCTGAGTTTAGGCCCCAAAACTTTAAGGAAAAAATGGGGAATGTTTAGCTGAAAACCAAATCACATGTAGTATATATCAAATGTTCGCATTCCTTGACACAGAAGTCTCCTGTTGGGAATGATGCAATGAAAGATTTCTCAGGCCATTGCTGTCATATTGTTGAGTGGACAATATCCATCAAACAAGTTTTGTAACCGTCCAAGATGTTCATGTCATGTGTTACACTTTGATACAGCTTCAAGTGATGGTTGAAGATATTCATTCATGGAATTCAAGTCTATTTCATTGCACATGGTGGTACCAACACAATCATGAAGAAAAGAATAACCCATTCCAACTGAAAACTCTACTAACTACAAACATGAATTATATACAGAAGAAAAGGAATTTTGACACCATAATTTAAAAAACCAAAGAATTTTCCAGAAAACACTTTGACTGATGTCAATGTTTTATGAACCTTGGATCTAAAAATTGAACGTAATTTGTAATTAATATAATACCTCTCATTGACATGTTTTAGTCTATTTTATATTATTTTATTTTACATGCTTTCATTTTATTCCACTCATTTAAAACTTCAGGAAAGACCAATGATTAATCATGTAATTATATATTGCCTTCCCCAATGTGTTTTTCTGAAGTAGTTTAACAGCCTGAATATGACCTAATTTAGGTTGAAATATATAGCTGCTCAACTAGACAGGTGACTTTACTGCCTAAAAAAGAGGTATGTTGAGACTCATACTGATCTTACCTCTCACGTAAGTTTTAATCTCAATGAAGCCACTGTTTCATCTGAATGAGCAAGGTTAGGTTGCAGTCCTGCACTCACAGATTGAACTTAATCAAACCTGCACTCACAGATTGAACTTAATCAACTTATTGAAAGTATCAGTAGGAATGCCAATTGCTATGAGGAACAGCTGGCTAATGATGTTGCTTTTTCAGACAAAAAAAATTGCAATTTATTCATTCACTTCAAATACCTTCATTCAAACCTTACCACAAGACAGCAAATGAACTCCAATACCAAAAATCAAGTTTAATACTAACTGGCCATGTGACTGCAGTTTAAAATGTCTGGAATTTAAAGGCTGTAATTTAGTAAAGTTATTAATTTGTACTGCAGTTGAGTAATGTTCTCAGTTCATCCTGCATTGTCTAAAAAATATTTCACTTCACTTCAGTCTTCAAATTCATTCATACAGTACCTCCCCTGCATACACTAAAATTCCTCTACTTCATATTGTTGGATAAGAGCACTAACTGAATTTTCCTGGCTGCTTCTTCATCTGTCATACATGCAGCCAAACAAATGCACATGGCTTAACCAGCTTTTTCCCATCTGTGTGTGCTTCACCTTCCTGTGCCATGAGGTAACTTATCTTCTTGGAGGCCCGGAAAGCACTTCCATTTCCAGATTTGAATTTTGTATACACATATGATTTCAGTGATGATAGGTCATTTAAAATATGTTGGGGAAAAACTTAGAGGCTTATCTTTTTTGTTCACTTTGTTTCGTTTCAAAATTATGTTTACCTTGGAAGGCAACAAGACACTATTCCACAAAACATCAGAACATAAAACACATGTTGGACATAGAGAGGCTTCACCACTGTCCTGAGTAAAGACCGCTGATAAATAATATAGTTTCTTCTCTTTGCACTCCTTACAGTGCTACTTTTAATGCATTACATTCAGCTTGTATACCATGGGCTCTACTAGCAGAATAGACATTTGACAGTGGCAGGCCATAAGATACTGCTTCCTCTAAGAACTATTCAATATTGGAGTTTATTTCATTTTTATCATTCAATTTTCTTTTTAAGTGTTTCTGTTTGCAACCACCAATCCATTAGTACCAATATTTAGTAACACAGTAGTTTGTTTTTAACAGCCACTTATTAAGATCATTACCTTTTATAAATACATGTTTGTATAATAAAAATAAACTCTGAATATGCCATGACATAACATCGATACAACATGCACACCAAGCTGAGTCTTTACAACCTTCTGGTGAAAAGCAGATCATACTGTCTGTCCCATTAGTCCCTGCCTAAGATTTCTCCACCCTGGAAATGTCATGTGGGGGTGTACAGCAGTGTTTACAGTGACCCTACTTAGATTATGCTCAATGGGGCAGCAACTCTCTGAAAGGATCAGGTGTTGTGAAATTACGCACCTGTTTCTTTCCAAAGTATTCTCTTTCAAAATTTAAACTACTTGTTCTTAAATATTACTGCACATTCATAATGTAATATTATAACAGAATGTTTGTAAAAACAAATATACAAAATGCCAAAGTGTTCATCAATGTTTTGCAGAAGCCCTGGTAAGCATTTGTGGAACCCCAGGTTCTGGAAAACCAAGTTCGAAAAACACTGCCCTAGAGAATTAAAAAAAATTGGGAAGGCAGAGTACCATTTATTATTGGTATGACATGCAAGTCAGTACAGCAAATCTCTGCTATTAATAATACTGACAATAAGGACTTCCTCACAGTTGCTGAGTACATGCATATTTTACCTTGCTGCATTCCCTGTACATTAATATACTCCATGTGTCATAATTTACAAATATTTTCTCCTAATGTGTGTATCTGTATGTCAGCTTGAGGCAATGTTCTAATAAATGCTCAACACTGAATTCATGATTATTGTTGAATACAAACATTTATGTCTGAGCTGTTAGGAAAGCATATTATTTAAGCATTAATATACTCACAAATATAAGTGCCTAAAAGTCATGATGCTATCAGCGACAATAAAAGCTAATCACACTGAACACACTGTATACAGTACCCAACAAGACTCAAATCAGATTATACACTATTCTGAAAAAGTGATTATAAAAATAAACCTAATGCTGTAATATCTAATATAAAACTCCTTGAATTCATCACACACAAGCACATAAGGAGATTTTTTTAAACTTAAGCCAGAAACACATTTTTTAACAGTCACTTGCAATACAATATTTTTGTAATGCACAAACTACCAGCTACTCTGAGCTCAAAAATCAGTTTCGTATCTTTTGAAAATTTGGTAGTCCATATTCTATGCACACTAGACTACGACAGCAGCAATCTTATATTTGAGCATGTTTCAATATTACCCACAAAGATACAGAAAAATCAATTTTTTTTCCAGTCTCATAAAACAAAGGTGTTTGGCTTTGTACAATACAGCCCGTCCTCCTGTATTGCTCGTGCAGAAGGCTGTATACAGCATATCAAGTGCTACATACATAATACATTTATCCATTAAAATGCCTAGGCCAGGGCTGAGGCAGGTAATGAGCTGTGTTTCGGTTTCATTTTATTGAGGAAAACCTTAATGCAGCCATTGAAGTCAGCACTAATAAGAACATAACCCCCACAGCCTTTAGTACGTTGAACAACCATAGGATCTTCCAGCTGCACACTGTGACTTGCATTTCCTGTTCCCTCTTGCTCCTCAATTTGTCGAATGATGTTATCTGGGTTTGGTGCAAACACAGCACATGTAACAACTGCATTATGTGCTTTGATTCCTTCCCAGAAATCATTTCTATCACGGCGAACTGATGAAAATTTTGAATAATCATGATGTGTCTTCCAGATGTAGATGCATTGGTTTTCAGATCCACTAACGATATATTTACCATCATGACTAAAGCTGGCCTTTATCTGACTGCTTATATTGACATAACCTTTGTATTTGCAAGAAAGGTTGAGGTCACGGAGGTCATACAATCGAATTCGACTGTCGTTGGAGGTAACAAGAATCTTATCCTCACCTGGCATTGGCTCGATCCCACTGATCTTGCGCCCGGTTGAATTTTTACCCCTTGTTGACCGCACATGTATCTGTGTGTGGTACTTAAGTTGATCAGTGTTGTAGAAGATGCAACGACCATCATATGACCCCACAACAGCAAACTTACCATTCTGGCAAAAATTGGCTGCAGTGATGAGTTTAGTCTGACCATCCACCTCATTCCACACAGCCACCTTCTTGTCTGGAATGTTCCAGAGGCGTAGCTTCCCATCTAGAGACCCACTCAAGAAGTAGCGATCATCCCGTGGGTGAAAAACAATGGCTGTCACAAAATCAATATGCTGGAAACAGCAGAGACACTCTTTCCTTGAGATGTGCCACAGTCTTACAGTCTTGTCCATTGATGAAGACAAGACGAAGTAATTCTTGGACCATGACACATCTAGCAGGTCAGATGTATGACCAGTATAGGTGCAGAATGGTTTGGGCATGAATGGACTTCGGTCATCACTTTTCATGTCAGCAAATGCGGCATTCGGATCTTCAGATGAGTGCTGTGAGACCAGTGATTCTTGAGATGGTGTTGGGGAAACTTTCTCTGCATTGTATTTTGTTCGCATGTCCTGAGAATTATAGATACATATTAAACAACTAGCTTAGTTAATTTTACATCATGTAATACTACTCTAGCTTGAGCAAATGTAGCCTACACTTACATTCAATATGGGTCAACCCTATGAAGCAAAAGAAGAAATATATTATATGAAAATATGGAGTGGAATGCAAAAAGATTAAGATCCACAACAATTACAGATAATATAAGAATATGCTTCCCGTCTTTCAGCTTCTTCAAACTGGTAATATAAAATATAATGATCTCAGTCTTTTAACATTGGGGGGTTTATTAAGTGTGCCATATTCTTCTTTGTTTTTAGACAAACAAATAAAAGTATCTCTCAATAAGAATAAACTAATCAGACAAAGTTGAATAAACTTCCAAGAGCAACTACACGCCATTCCTTTCAACCATACTTTAAAAAGTACACAAGTTAAGAAATGTGTGAACATCATAACAATGAAAGCACACTTCCTTCCTTTCCTTTAATCACCTTGAAAACTGTAAGACTTACAGGAATAGTAAGTATGCTGATGATGAAAATAAATATTTAATGAGTTACAATGAAGACATGTGCAAAAACACAGGGTCATGTATCACTGCCTAATTTGAAACAAAACTTAGCCCAGAGCATTCTATAAAGACCTAATAAACTACTATGAAGAGAAACAAACAGATATTATATTTGGGCTAGAGATTTGTGCTCAAGAATCCTATTGGGACAAGTAATAAAATTATTCTTCCTTACAGTACTCCGCTGTGAAGGTGAATCAGCTTACATTCAAGGTCTTCTTACGGTCAGGTAAACACTATGAATATTTCATGCATTTTTCAAGAATTAAAAGTCATGGTGACTTTATCATCTAAAACAGATTATAAAGTAAAATACCAAACACCATTACCTGAAAGTAGGTAAAGGCATTTCGCACTACCCACACACGCAGAACTCGATCCTGACCAGCTGTAGCCAGAAGCCGCCCACATGACGAGAATTTCATGCACCAGACAGGACCAACATGCTCTCCACCAAGATCTTGAACGTGCTGTAGGCTGTCAAATTCATAGGGGCCTTTATGACTTCCAGATGCTTTCAACTTAATGTACTGCTCCTCTGGATAAACATCATCCACAATATCCATCACATCCTCTTTGTGACGAGCATGTGAGACTTCTTGGGCAATTGATTTCGCCTTGTTCATTGTCTTTTTCAACTTTGAGCCAAACATCTTTCTCAGCTGAGCAGCACGACTCATTTTATTAACATCAACTTCCTCACCCGGTGGTATCTCTAACTTTTTACTATCTACACTTTCCTCATCTGATTCCTTCTCTCCCTTTTCCAAGCTTGAATTGCTCACATACTCTGAAGTGAGCCTCATGATATGCAAAGAGAGTGGGTTAATGCATTGCGGTAACTTATCTTCTGCAATACTTAATGGCACACGTTCTCCTGTATCCAGGTTAAGAACTGTTACTTGTTCCAAAATTTCCTGCAAGGAATGATTTCATTTAGATAAGATAAACAGTATAAGCATGAGTATCGCTTACAGAAAAAGAACTATAGGAAGATACTTTCTCCACATTAATTTTTTCCCCTGGGGGGGGGGGGGCGGGGGTGGACGGCAATGTGACACAGTGGGAATGAGGCAGGGGTCACCGGTGCGCACAGCAGCTTAAAA